>JASVEL010011297.1:0-54816 GCA_032618575.1 Nicotiana noctiflora | reverse complement strand
CCATTAGAAACTGTGAAATAATTTATACTTTGGTACAATCCCCATGGCCTTTTAGTTTCACGGACATATGTGTTTGATCAGAATAGTTGTTAAACTAATTAATTCTTTCCTTCTTGTTGTTTACTGCCTTCATTGAATTCTTCATCTAATTATATGGACTAATGACTTTAAAAGCAAAGGCTTAAAATATTAGAAGTAATGTAACTTTGCTGGAACTTGGCCATAGTGATATCATTATGTTCTATAGCTAGCTAGCCTATTGGAATATGTAAACAATCGAGCAAAATATTTTGCTTCTTATTAACTTTATGAAAATTGAATATACTGGTAACAGTACTAGTAACTCTTTATTTTACGAGAGTATATTCTTCTTGGATTGTCTTTTCCGTTTGACTCAAAAGTTATCATACACTTTGTGAATGTGAAACGACATACATAAATTACGGGCCAATCATAGTATGCCATATAATTCAAGAACCGTGTAAAAAATATAATAAATAACACCCAAATTAGGATGAGAAGTATTGACATCTTTTATTGATGATATTGGTTCGGTCTGCCTCTCCATGAAGAAGTTCAGAGCCTTACAATCATGTTGTATCCATCCATGAGAGGGATATCTCCTGTCATTTTTCTCTCTTTCTCTTTTTGGAGAGTAGTGATGAAGAAGAACCCCCTTTTTCTAGGGTTCATCCCTTAGTATTTATAGTTGTGAGCCCATGAGTAGGAAGTGAGTGGCCGTGACCACGTTGAGATTTTGTCGCCATGGGAATGTGGGTAGGCCGCACCTATGTCCACCTTGCTTGGATAGATGAGATCGTATTACAGGCTAGTGGTCATGTTTCTTATCAATAGCGAACTAATTTAAGATATGATTATCTTTGTTAATTATTGTGGGGTCAGATTCTGACCCATACAGTTAGTTATGCTATTTATCGAGGTCGTGCTTCGGCCAAGCTCGATGGACGGACTTTATCGACTATGACCTGAGAAACTCAGATAAGGGACGAGCGGCAGTCACTCTGATCTAGACCGTATTCTCTACGTCGACGGCCCGAATTATGTAAAATCTTTCGGCGACATGTCGCCATATGATCAAGTCACTGTGTGATCAGGATAGGGCACCTTCTTATCATGAAGGTGTATACAATTCAGGCAAGGTCGAACTCAGTTACGCTCTGGGCCGTATGTAACATGACCGAGTACGTTTTCCGCAGTGTCTTAGATGAGGACGTATGGTGCCTCCGTAATATTTTCTTCAGGGGGAGATAAATACGCGTTATACTCTTTTCCCTTAACTAAGGTTTTATCCCACTAAATTTTTTGAGCAAAGTTTTTAATGAGGCAGCAAGTAATGCATATATCAAGATATGTGTACCATTTTTTCTTCATTAAGATCTTTTCTCACAGAGTTTTTTCTTAGTAACATTTTAACGAGGCACATTATCTATAGACATCCAAGGGGGAGTGTTATTAAATAATATATTATATAGTGGATGTCTATAACTCCTAAAGAACTTACTCCCACTAATCTTCTCTATTAGCTCCCACTATTTCTTATCATTATGATTATAACTCCTACACCTCCGTAACTTCCTCCATCATCTTTCCCCGTTACCTCAAAAGTTACCATGACATCCTTTTGTATTACCTAAATATCATCCTATAAATAGTGCTTGGACATCACATTGTTCATACTTGAATAAGAATCTCACATCTCATGCTCCCTACATTCTTGTCTATTTTCTTATTTTATATTATTATTTTGAGCTAAATTTCTTAAGAGATTTAATTAATTTAAGATCGAGGCTTTGGTTCATTGACTCTTCTGACTGTTGACGCAATAAATTCTCTTTCTGGCTAACAATTATTGGCACAGTATTTCAGCCTTCCATACTTGCGCATTACAAGGAAGTGTGAGAATCCACTCAATCAGTTAATTAAACCTCCTGCTCATTTTGGAAATGGAGAAAATCGAACAAACAAAGAAATAAACACTGTTAAAGGAACAAGATAAAGTGTTTGCAAGAAAGGTAAGTAATAAAGATCGTTCTTTAAACAAAAAACAAAAAAGGAATGTATAAAACGGAGTAGATGGAAAGCAAAAGACCCCTTTCTGCGTTCTCAATTAATTCCTCGACATTTTAATAATTCTAGGCAAAATGCAACCTTGATTTACAGGTTTCCAATAATTTACAGAAAGAAGTACCCGCTTCAGTTATGGTGGCTGTGTTACCAACTGGAGTTTATAAGGCGGTCTCATTCTCATCCGCTTCTATTCTTCTATGTACAGTCCTCAGATCAACCAAGTGACGCATTGTTGGTCTACCATGTGGACAATTCCACGGAGACTTGAGTCGCGATAGATTGTCAAGTATCTGAAACAATGAATTTTATATCTCGGGTCATCAAGCAACCCGAGGGAAGAAGAACAATTTTTGGCCAAAAACTCCTGATAGCTGTTCTCACGCGAGTTTTCAGAAATATGAAATGTTCTTCAGAGTTTTGGAGAAAAAATATAGCTTTTTTGGCATAAACTATCAATCAAACACACACTTCGAAACTAGAGTATTTGGCCAAAATTCTTTTTACCTTTTTCCCCTTCTAAAAGACATTTTATAGAGGTTAAGCAATATAAGGGTGAAGGATGGAAGGAAATATTTTTCTGACACAGCTGATGACCATGGATTCTCAAAATTCACAAATTAACAGGCAAATAAATGGGAATACTTTTACTTGATTCAGGGCAGTAAACTATTCTCCACTACTTGGTGTTCGTGCACTGATTAGATTTCTATATAAGCTTAGACAATTGCAGAAGTGCAACGCAGAGAGGATGATACCAAAGATACTATGATATGAGCATAAATTTCAAGAGCACGGTAAAATGGACAAATTACCTTTTGCATCTCATTTCTCCCAAGTGCATCTCCAATAACAATAGATGATTTGCAGGCACGTGATGCCAACATTGCACGAACTCTAGGAGGACATAGTGAATCGGCGGTATCATCCTTATAAGTACCCATCATGGAACATTCTTCCTGACTATCGGCAAGAATCGAAATGAGTTCTTTCACATCTGCAAGGACAATAAAGTATTTAAAAAAAAGATGAGCAAAGTAATGCAATAAAGCAGATGCAGGAGCTAACTCTCCCCTTACATTTTGTAGATTACATCAGGCCCAACTGTCAATAGAATGACCAAAGGGAAATTTGTCCAGTAATGCAAAGCGCATTCCAGATTATGAAGTTCTCTCTTTAGTTATTTTTTTATGACACAATTCTTAGTTATCTTATCAAGGATTGCCAAATTGTGTGGTCGTTTGTGAAGTTGCAACACAAAGATGAACCGCTGACCAATGTCCTGCAGACCTTCAAGTTCATGGAAGGTATGGAATGCATCTGAGTGATTACCTGCGACTCCAAAAGTTATATTTTTGCTGAAGGGAACTGCTTTTAGCTTAAATCGATGCCCTGGAGGAGCATGCAGATCCTCTTCCAATAGAAATCCATTTCTCCTGCAAGCCCAAGGACAGAAATGATATTGTCATCACTCTAAGAGAGGACATCTCGCACCAATTAGTTTTTAAGCTATTATGATTAGTAGTTTATCAAACAGAGAAGTGTCAGATGCCAAGATGATTCTGTGTACAAGATCTATTTACTTCGTTGACCTCTATTTGATTAAGTAGATAAAGAACATTCCAACTGTTAATTTTTGGCACTTCTATCTGACTTAAACCTAAAAGACTTTTCTTACTCTTATTATTCTCATTTGAAATGTTTCTTTTTCTTTTCTTTTTTAGTTTCTTCACCAAATTAGATATATCTGAAAATAGGTAAAAGGGAAACAGTAATACTCTCTCTCTCTCTCTCTCTTTCTTTCTTTCTTTCTTTCTTTCTTTCTTTCTCTCTCTCTGTGCGTGTGTGTGTTAGGTGAAAGAGTGAAGACAACAGGCATTTTTTTTTCTTTTTGGATAAGGTAAAGTTTTATTGATAAAAAGTACCAAGTACAGAAATAAAAGCACTAGACAACATCTACACAAACCTCCAATTACATCTTCCCTAGCAAATCCAAAAATTCCATATACTGATCCATGTTTTCTAATATACATCTCTTACACCAAAAAACAAGTTATGCAGACAAGAGTTTTGATTCTAGAAATCTGATTTCTTATGTTCTCAAAACAAACATAGTTCTTCTCACTCCAGATGGTCCAAATTGCATAATGGGATAGTTCATAGTTCCCTAAATCTGCCTCATTTTCTTTCTTATCTTCTGTCCTTGCCAGCTAGCCAATAGATTTCTAATGCTTGAAGGCACAACCCAAGTAACTCCACAAAGGTTCAAGAATAGCTTCCAACATTGCTTTGCAATTTTACAATGAATAAACAGATGGTTGACTGATTCCAAACCTTCTTCACACAGATAGCACCTATTTCTTAAATTGAAACCTCTTTTTCTGCAAATTGTCTCGAGTTAAGCAGGCCTCTCCGATAACTAACCACTCAAAGCAGGCTACTTTAACAGGTGCCTTTGTACTCCATAGCATTTTCCATGGCCAATTAGATACGTAATGGTCTGCTTGTTTGTGAAGAAGTTTATACTCACTATTGACAGAATACTTCATATTTGCACTTGCTGTCTGAGCCATGGTGTCCTCCTTATTTTCCTCTGTCATACCTGTGTCCATTAACTGGAAAAAATTGACGAACTTCTTCCATCTCCCAATCATTAAAATCTCTTCTAGAAATTATCTGCCAGCCATTGGATGAATAATGCTCAGCCACACTTCCTTCTTTAGTGAGGAAGCAGTTGTATAAGGACAGAAATCAGTCTTTCAAGCTCACATCCCCACCCATACTTGGACCAGAATCTAATTTTTGCCCCCTTTTCCCAACTTCAATTTAGCATGTTGCTGAAATTCCTTCCACAGTTTACTTATGCTGCTCCAGGTGCTCCCTTTGAGGAAATAATGACAACTGGAGGGCTCCATACTTCCTTCTTCTCATAAGATTCTTCCAGATGCTCTCTTTTCCATCATTATATCTCCATAACCATTTATAAGCAAGCTTTTATTATGGAATCTCAAGTTTCTAACTCCCAGTCCACCTCCTTTCTTAACAATCATCACCTTTTGCCATTTGACCAGATGTAACATCCTTTTTTCTACATTACCTTCCACAGAAAATTGCTCCTCATAGTATTCAGTTTCTTCTCCCCACACACAGGTATCTGAAATAAAGACATCAATAAGTTGGAATCTCATCCATTGCACTACTAACCAAGGTGAGTCTGCCTCCAAGGAATAAGTATTGCTTTTTCCATGGAGTCAACTTTTTGCAACATCTATCAACTACCCCTTGCCAGATCCTCTGTTCGTTTTTCCTAGCACCCAATGGAAGCCCCAAATAAGATGTTGATAACTGCTACACTTCACAGCCCATTAACTTGGCAAGATCACCTATACAATGTTCTGCATTAGTGCTAAACATGCTACTCTTTGCCAAATTCACCTTCAAACAGGTTACGGCTTCAAAGACTAGTAGGACCCCTTTGAGATATAAGACTTGTTCTTCTTTAGCTTCACAAATCGGTAAGGAATCATCTGCATATAAAATCTGCAAGATGACACAACTTGCCTCACCCCTTGTTTCAATATTTAAGCCTTTAATCCACCCCAATTGTTCAGCTTTCTTTAGCATCTTGAGGGCTTCCACTAATAAGTACTAAAAATCTTACGGTAGAGATGCAATATTCAATCCATTTTATCCATTTCTCACCAAAATTCACCCGCCTCATGATATCCAATACACATGCCCAATTAATATGACCAAATGTCATTTCTAGGTCTAATTTATAGAGTACTCCTTGCTTTTTGTTTCTGATCAAATACTCCACACTCATTTGCAACAATATAAGTAGGGGTGGCAAATTGGTTAAAAGAAAACAGTTAACCCCATATTATCCACTAAAAAATGGGTTGGATAATGAACTTTTTAAAAATGGGTCAAATATGGATAAGAACCATATTATCCATTTAGAAAATGGATAACCAATGATTATTCTAATTAACCAATGGGTCTAACTTTTACATTTGTAAAGCCACAAATTGGGGGTTCCTCAAGTTAAGGAAACTAAGAATTCTCCCGAAAGTGATCATATATGAGAGGTCATGGATAATATGGGTAACACATATTATCCACCGATTTACCCGTTTTTTATCCGTATTAGGAGCATGTTTGGAAAGCCAATAATGAACTTTTTAAAAATGGGTCAAATATGGATAAGAACCATATTATCCATTTAGAAAATGGATAACCAATGATTATTCTAATTAACCAATGGGTCTAACTTTTACATTTGTAAAGCCACAAATTGGGGGTTCCTCAAGTTAAGGAAACTAAGAATTCTCCCGAAAGTGATCATATATGAGAGGTCATGGATAATATGGGTAACACATATTATCCACCGATTAACCCGTTTTTTATCCGTATTAGGAGCATGTTTGGAAAGCCACCTAGGAATTGGATTTGGGTGTAATTGGGTGTAATTACACAGTTTGACATGTTTGTTTGGCCAAGTAATTACTTGGTTAACATGGAATTGGGTGCAGTTGGAGGGGTGTAATTACACTCTCCAATTCTCAAGGGGAGGTGAGAATTGGTGGTAATTACATTGTGTAATTACAAAGTTATTTTTTATTTTCTTTATAACTTTTTATTTCTATTATTTTAATTATTTTAAATTTTATATTTACTTTTTAATTTCTTTTAAAATTTTAAAATATATTTTTCTTTGCACATTATTTATCTTTTATTTGTCTTCCTTTATTTCTTGTTATTTCGTGTAATTCCTTATATTTTATTTTTATTACAACTGTGTAATTACTTCTCTGATAATTAGACCAATTCCAATTACAGGGTAGCTTTCCAAACAGACTCTAAATATGGGTCGGATCAATTTCCGTTTTTCCATTACACGTTTTGATCCAAACCATATCCGACCCGATCCGACCCGACAGTTTGCCACTCCTACATATAAGCATCAACTATTTGCCTCCCCTTTATAAAAGCATTCTGATTATAAGAGATCAAATGTCCCATCACCGCGTTGATCCTTTTTGCCACCAGTTTAGCTATTATTTTATATACACTTCCAGGAGGCTAATTGGCCTGCAGTCTTTTATTTCCTAGCATCTTTCTTTTCTGGTGTCAAGGCAATAAATGTAGGCATTAAAACTCTTAGTGAAATTACCTTCTTGAAAAAAGAAAAAAATTACAGTGTTCCATACATTATTTTTTACTGTACTTCAACATTTCTGAAAGAAGTGGAGATTAAAACCATTTGGACCTGGAGCTCTCTTAAAATAAGCTGTTTCCACTTCTTCCATTGTAACAGGTCTTTACACTCATTCTTTCTCCTCCTCCGTCAGCTTGCTTAGATCGTCTCCTAATCATTTTTGCCTTCATGCTTCAGGTTCTCTAAACAAAATTTTATAAAATCCCAGAATATGAACATTAATATATCATCTTCAGTCAATTCACCTTCTATAACAATCTTGTCAATGCAATTGTACCTTTTACATATTTGCCTGTTTATGAAACAAACTGGTATTTCTATCTCCATGATCAATCCATAAACATCTGGACTTTTGTCTCCAAGACATTTCCTCTGCTTTGGCAATGTTTTCTAGCTCACTTTGGATAGCACACCTTCAGCCTCAACTTGATCAGAACTTTGAGTCAAAATTGCTCTTTGAACCAAGACTTCTATTTTTCCCAAAGCCTTAATTTCCCTTTCTATCAGATTGCCAAAGACCTTTCTATTCCACTTTTTCAAGTCTTCTTTCGGTAATTTCATCTTTTTAGCCAGGACTTCATCAGCTCAGGCAAGTACATTGTATGAGTTCCACCAAATTATCAACCAAATCACTGAAATCTTTCTGTTCAAGCCGCATGTCCTCGAATTTAAAATATCCAATTCCCATACTTCCAATCCCCACATTCTAGCAAAATGGGACAATTGTCTGAAGTAACCGTGGGCAACACTCTTTGTTTTAAGAGTTTAAATTGCTCATCCCATCTTTCAGCAAAAGAGGAATCTGTCTATTCTAGAGGCACATGTACCATTTCCCCCCTAAACCAAGTGTATGAGCTACCATGAAGTGGGGTATCCAGTAAAGATAAATCATCAATTAATCTGGAAGATTCCCTCATAGCTCTAGTGTTTCTCGCATTCTCTTTCTTTTCTGCTTCAAATCTGACCACATTAAAATCTCCAACAATATAACCCATGGCTGTGAAATCAAGCAATAGATTGCACCCATCTTTTTACACAAATTCCTCCTCCTTATCTTCAGATCACAAGGTGCATATACCCCTGTGAATGTGCAGTCAAAGCCAGTATTTTCCTCCTCCGTAAAAGTAGTAACAGACTGTTGTCCCACAAATTTCTCTTTGCATTTCCATCTCCTTTTGTCCCAATACACCACAATTCTCCAACTATTTCCTTGAGACTCCAATTCAACCCCAAATTGTTTAATATCTTCCTGAGTTAGACCACTTATCTTTGTTTCAAAAAGACAAACAATGTCTGCATTCCAATTTTTGAAAAGCAAATCTACCAAGCTTCTTTTCTTTTTATCATTCATGCCCCTAACATTCCAACGTATAATTCTCAACTTCATTAAGAAATAGCCAAAGCCCTCCTACGCTTGCCTCTACCAACACCACACCCTCCACCCACCCCCACCCCAAAATAGATTTCCCTTTGAACTTCACCCACAAATTCCAGTAAATTATTCTCTCATATTTGTTTGCCAGGAGAAATATGCGTTAGAGTGCAAAGAATGGGAGGAAAAGATAATATGTGTAAGGGTGCAAAGAATGGGAGGAAAAGACAATCATAACATTAGACCAACCAAATGAAGAAGAGAGTGTGATGTGACAAACTAGATAAAAGAATTAAACAACAAATGACACATTTATTTATTCTGATTTAAGTTAAAAAGCAAAGGACTGCTTATCCTGACAACTGACTGATTGGCTTAAGCACCAGTGCAGTCATGCTTTTGACTTTTCAAACAGGTTGATAAAGTTAAGGATAGCATGCAAACGTTGAAATCATGTCATCTTAACTTCAGAAGTTGAACATAACCGTACTGCAGATCGTTCAGGCAGAAACACAACCAAATGATGAAAAGAAATGGCAATAAGAATTCACCATAAACAAGAGTAATAAGGATTCTATCACCTGAAAGTATCATTGTGGATGGAAATAACTATTTCTTCTTCGGGCGATAACTCCATCTTCAAGGGCCTAGATTCAAGAAAGAAAGAATTACATTTGGAGCCAGGAATAAAAAGTTCTCGAGGGATGCAGAAAAGAAATATTACAACTTACAGAACCTCCAATCCACAACAATTCTACTATAGAATATAGCCTCACACCTTCAAAGATAACTGATATTAATTACAACCCATAACCCATCCCTGCTGCCAGGACAAAACAGATGATATGGGAGAACGATAAAGGTTCAGCAATCAGAGAAACTAGTCATCATGCATAAATAACTTATAAACATGTAATTTCACCTGCGATATTCCAAACAGATTGCATGACTCTCAATAGATCCACATGTCAAATGGAGTAGCATGTCAATTCGAGAACTTGCACCAGTACAGTGTTGTTACGTCCCACATTGGTTGAGGGAATGGGTTGTGGTCTGATTATATGGTCTTGGGCAATCCTTCCTTCCCTCATGAGTTAGCCCAAGGGCCATATTATCACAAGGTAACAGAGCTAGACTCATCAGTCCCTGTTGTTGTGTTTCTCAATGTTGGGCCCCATAATTCACACTGCAGTCGAGTCCTGAGCGTGTGGGGGGAGTGTTAAGTCTCACAATGGTTGAGGGAATGGGGTACGGTCTTCGGCAATCCTCCCCTCATGAGTTAGCTTTTGGGTTGAGTTAGTTCCAAGGATCATATCTTCATAACATATACAGAGTCTTGGGACTCCCTTCTTTGGGGAGGGGGCATATTTATGAGAAATGTCCAAAATTTTCAAGCCAGAGAATGTAAATGTAGTTGAGCGACATGTACTCAATTCTGAGAGGCCAACATAAATGCTAATTTATCATCTTTATTATGAAGTATGGAAAAAGTTGAATTACGAGGAGTATAACTTTGACCTAGCATTTGCATGAGCCAACTTATGACATACATCAACGATACAGGCCTACTTATCTTATTTTTCAGATTATCTATCCATGACACCAAGAAGAGAATATTTTGATTAATCCATTAGTTGTTCCGAGTTTCAACATCTAGACTTCCCACATTACAGGTAAAAGATAAAAGCAGAGATAATCACAATATCATTCACCAAATGCTACACCAACTCAAACCAGATAACAAGTTACTACTTTCAGATTGAAGCATGAAGATATGATTTGACATGTAACCTTGTTTAGTCGCTTCGAGTAAAAGTAGCTGAAATCCCATTCGAAGCAATTAAAGAAACCAAACACAAGGGACAAAAATAAAGTCTTCCCCCAATCCCTGCTTTTAAAATTTATGCTGCTCTTTTTATCGTGCAAAATGACTTGTTGAGAAGGAAAAAGAGAAGGTAATCCCTTTATTCTTTTGGTCGAGTAAAGTAACATCCGAATAGATTTAGCTTAATAAAAACACATCATTTTCTGGGGGGGGGGGGGGGGGAAGCTAGTATTAATCAACTCAGTATTAGACTCACTTCCTACTTATATGATGTCTTTGTTCCCAATCCCTGGCTGAATCATACAGAGATTGGACAAACTTCGAAGATCTTTCCTTTGGCAAAGGAATAAGGAGAAAAAGGTCTTCCATTTAGTTAAATGGAAGACCCTCACAATGGCCAAAGAACAAGGTGGTTTAGAAATAAGAAATTTGAAGAACCAAAGCAAGGCTCTTAGAATGAAATGGCTATGGAAATATTCTCAAGAACCTCAACCTTATAGAGCAAAGTGATCAAAGCTAAGTACGGTGAGGAAAATTACTGGGTGTCAAACAAAGTTAGCACATCATTTGGAGTTAGTGTGTGGAAATCCATCATAGAACTTTGACCTATAATGAAGATTCACTCCTCCATAAGAGTGAACAACGGAAGGAACACATCATTCTAATATGAAAATTGGTTGGGACATGGAAGCCTAAAGGAAAGTACCCCGATATGTTTGGTTTGACACAAAACCAGCATAGGACAGTAGCTGAAATAAGGAGTTATCAAGGATGGGAAATCACTCTGAGAAGACAGTTGAATGATTGGGAGATAACAAGATTAGCTAAACTCTACAAAGAGCTGAAAGTTCTTAAAGGACTACAGAAAGGGGTGGATTCACTTTGGTGGCAGAGGCACAACAGAGGGGTCCACAGGTGAAGGATGCTTACAAGATTGTGAATCAAAATGATCTTCAGGTAGATGCTTGGCCATGCTTACAAGATTGTGAATCAAAATGATCTTATGGAGAACAAAGATTCCATATAAGGTAACATGTTTCTCCTTGCTACTAGCAAAGTAGGCTGTATTAACCCAGGATAATCACATAAAAAGAGGAATATCTTTGTGTTAAGATGTTTCCTATGTGGGGAAAACAACCGTTAGCCATTTATTTCTGCACTGCAAGATAACATATCTTATTTGTCTTAGGGGTATTTCATGGACAATGCTATACAAGATTAATGATGTTCTTTATAGCTAGGAAGAAGTTGGTGCTGATGCAACCAACAGAGATAGATGGAGGACTGTCCCAGCTGGTATCTGGTGGACAATTTGGAAGGAAAGGAATGCTAGATGTTTCGAAGATAGAAGCAATCCAGTACAGAAGATCAAACTCAATTTTGTATTCTTCTTTTCTGTTTTTGGTGTAAACAAATACATTGACAATTGTAGACATATTAGGATCTTGCTAGGTTGCAAACCACCACATCTACTTATCACCTACTTGTAAATCTGGTTTTTAGTGCAACCTATGTACTGATGTTATTAATATATACAAAAGTTACCAATTCAAAAAAAAAAACACATCATTTTCCAGATACTTCGTGTTGGAGGGAGTGCATCTACTTGATCCATTATGAACTTAAAAACAATCTTACACAAAACACATAGCAGGAGAATGAAGGCCCTCACCGAAGCAAAGGTTGTTGATTCAAGATAGTTGACTGTGACAGGCGCTCAAAATTATACTTCTCGTCTGCAGCATGCTGACCAACCAAAGAAAAATGAAAAAAAAAAAAAAAGAAGTGAGAGAGAGAGAGATCATCCAATTCAAATCACATAAACAACTTCCAAAAACCAAACTCAAATAATAGACTACTTTACTTTCACTACAGAGAGGTCAGTATACAAAAGCAACGGAATAATACCTGATCAACAATAAAAAGGTCCTCATCCAACCTGCCTATAATGAATCCAAGATTGAATTGCCCAATCACCTGCATAACCAAATTTTGAAGTTGAGAATTTTCAAATGCTGATACTAAAACTCTGAATTTCTGCTGAAACTACTAATGACAAAAGTAAACACGGACATGGAATGATTGCCAATTGCATGTAAATAAACTAGTGCTTGACCGCATTTAGTATTGGAAGTATGAAAACCAAATAGCATGCAATAAAACTCACATTTTACAGATACATAGCACAAAAAAAGCTCCGCAAATACTAAGAAGCTATGTTGCTCCGACTCTTCGAAAAAGTCGCCGGATACGTGTCCGATCCTCCAAAAGTAGTTTATCTTTGGAGGATCTGACACGGATGCGGCAGTATTTTGGAGAGTCCACGCAACATAGCTAAGAAGTTCTAAAGAGTACGTTTATATCAGCATATCCAAGAGAGGACGACAAAAATCACTTATTATGGACTAGCAAATCTGTTACAATAATTTAAGTCAGAACACGGAAGGTTTCATGGTGTAAAGAGAGGAAAAAGAGATCAGACAAATTCCAAAATGCAAATAGTGACTCCTGTCATGCCTTGGATTGGATTGATTTTACAAAGAATAGCTGAAAACAGCTATGTTGCACTACTGCCGCACCATTGTCGGATTCTCCAAAAATACTCTTGTTTTGGAGAATCCGACACGCACCCGGCGATATTTTCGAAGAGTCTGAACAACATAGGAAAATAGTGTTGTCAAAGGCTCATTTAAGGCGCGCTTAAGCCCTGAAACCCGAAAAAACTCAGTGAGGGCACTTCGCCTCTCTTAAGCTGTGCTTTTGTGTAGGCAAGACACTAAGGTGTGCGCCACATTTCCCATGAGTTCTATCTTGAAGCGAGCGGTACTAAACAACAAATATTATCGGCAAATAAGTGTATTAATTGTTAAGAAAACATTAGGAATGAATTTGTTTCTTTTTTCTTATATTACATATGTATATTTACTTTTTTTCCTTAGTTGCACCTTTTTTTACTAAAGCCCGCATTTTAGTTGCGCTTTGTGCATAAAGCTCCAATTGACTTGGAGCGCTCTTTAGAGCTTTTTGCTTTTGACAACACTGGCTGAAAATGAGTATTATCTAGCGTTAAATGAGGGAGCATGTTCAGACTTCACTTCAGAGTTGCATTACAAAGTGAAGAAGTGGGTTTATAAGGTACAATTAAACTGTACCTTACCCGAACAAAGAAAACGATTTGAACTGACACCTTTAAAGAAGCAGATGATATTATTTACGACACGGAAGAAAAAGGTGGACATATTCAATTTGGGACCAAGGAATGCTAAGAATGTCAATTGGGGCATTTCTAAGTGCTATTGATAGGAAAAAAAATGCAGCGTTAGAACACCCCAGTGCCACAATATCCTCAATCGAACCAACTACGGAATATTTAACTGAAACATTCAGATGCAAACAAAAACCAGACAACTGCAATTTTTTTTGTTAGAGGTGGGGTCTAATAAGGTAGGGGTGTTGATGAAAGAAAAGAATGCTCCATGGAGTTCCTAAAACAATCTTACCTTCCAGCCAGAATAGGAAACAAACTTATTGGCAGATTAAAATGATAATACAGGTTTGCTTTCTAATACTAATGGATGAGTTTTGGACCTTCATTTTAGTAAAATCTTCTTTCTTGAAAAGTCTCTCCAGCTCACTGGTAGCAGCAATCAAAGCCTTTTCCTTGGCCACTTCATTTTCTGATTCGGTGAGCTCCAGGGTAGCTGCAGCATAATCCCTACTGAAGCCATTAAAGAATTTCTTTTAACTAATTGAAAGACCAAAAGGTCTTTTCCCAAGCCAAAGGAAATTACTGTATAGTACCTTTTTGTTTTCATTCTTTGTGATGTACGATTAAGGAGTTGCAACCTGGACAGTCTCTGCTTCCTTCTTGATATGAGGTCGTTCACACTAAATTGCAATGTCGCACCAATCTTTATATCAGATGAAGCCTTAGGAGCATCCAAAGTCAGACTAGCAGGCTGTTCAAAAGAAACAGCATCTACCATATTTTCTGATACATCGTGAATGTTGTTGCAAGTAGAATCAACAAGCACCGATTCAGTCACACATAACTCGTTCATTAGAACCTCATGCTCCTGAAAATGAAATGGTTCAAAACTAAAAGGACTAACAAAAATAGCATAGAGAATGAGTTGAAATTATCTCCTGCTGCAACTATAAGTCTAATCCAACAAAGCAAGGATAGTCAAAAAAACTCAGAAAGGAATACTAGTTCTCTCTTACCTCCTCAAACTTTCCACTTCGTATACTATTTCCAGGCCGAATTAAATTATTTGTTTGATCAAGGACTGTGTCCGTTCTTGACTGCTTCACTTGATGAAGAAATCTATCTTTCGTTGTGAACTTGGAAGATCCAAACTTATCACTGGTTACTTCATCACACTTATCAGCATTAACTGGATTATCAGGAGATCTTAAGGATGTCGTGTCCTTCAAATAATTGTCTTCTCCTGAAGGACATACAGTCAATCTATTTCTCAGGAGAGGTACCTCAGATAATGCAGTACTCATACTCTCGTGCTTTCTCTTATTTACTGTAACAAATTTGGTGAGTGATGACTGGACAATGGTTGTATGATCCGCATAAAGTGCATTATCAATACAGCTTTTATCTTTTGATCCTGGGGTGAGTGCTTGTCCATCAGCAGTAATCAGACCTCCGACTTCCTTCCAGGGACTTCTGGAACTGCGATTCTCTTTCTTCTTTCCATGGAATCGAAGACTGAAGTCTTTCTCTGTTGACCTGTTTCCATCATTTAACATGCCCGTGACAGAAGTATCTTTTAATTCCTTTAGAGGTTTTTTTAGATGGTGACCATCTTTATGTAGCTCCCCAATGCAGTCACCTTCCTGAGTATCATGGCTATCTGACAATAATTGCTTGGATTGAAACTGAAAGGCCTTGAGTTGGGAATGAGCGGATGTATGTTTTTCTTCAAAAACCTCTTGGAAACTATTAACAGCATAACTAGCATGATTTGATGAGTATATCTTCTCTAAAGCTTCTCTCAAAGAATGCAATATGGAGCCTTCATCGGACAGAAATATTTTTCTTTTATCAGGAGTTACGTTGACATCAAATGCTCTGGGTGGGATCGTGAAGTCCATGATTGCAATGGGATATTGTCGAGAGTTTGCACCTTTGTACAACTCATTGACAAGCTTGCCAACTTTTGGCATATCTACTGGTCGTCCATTCACAAAAAAATATTGCCGATCCCCTATATTGCGTCCACTACCATAACCAGGCTTAGAAATGAATCCTTCAACTGTGCAACCATCAGAAGTACATACTTTAAGAGGCTCCAGACAAGCAAAGGTACTCATACCAAATACTGTTATGATGTTATCTTTCAGGGATCCACTTCCCTGAGTCTTCAGAACTACAGACTTCGCATTTCTTACTGCTGTGTTGGTGCAAACTATTCTGACTCCCTTAGAAATAAGAGCATAGGCCTAGGAGTGCAAGAAAGACAAAAATATTAAATAACTTAAACAACTAAACCATAAAAATACTTCTTCAACAGGATGCCATGCTTATAATCTCTTATTAAGATTAAAAATATTGACAAGAAAAAATTATATAAGAAGGCTAACATGGATGATTTGGTCACCAAGGTTATAGCAAAATGCGACTTAGAATTGCCAGAAGCAAAGGTTTTTTCTGATGAAGTAAATCAAATTCATTGAAGTGGGAAAATCTCCCTTATATGATGTATACCAAAAAAGTAGAGAACTTACGCAAAAATATGGTTCTTTACAAATTGCACCCAATCTTCTATATAGACAGGAACCTCATTTTCCAAGGAAGATCTCTATTTTGCACAGTTGCATCCCTCTTAGTATAAAGGGACTCAAATTCAGTCAGGTATTTCCAACTTACTTTAAGCATATCCGATTGGAAAAAAAAGAAGAGGAATATAAAAAGAATTAGCTGACATATAAAGAATATTCAAAAAACACTACAGCACAAACACAACACAACTGCTACAACTATTCATCTACAATACAGTGTCAGTTAGATAATTATTCATTATCGAGATACCTCAAATAGAATGACTTAATAATATATTTTCAATATAGTGAAGAAACTCTCTTCTTTTAACTCTTTTTTTTCCTTTTTTGATTGAAATAAGTATGTTCACAAAATTTCTAAGTTTAAAAATCAATGTCCTCCAAAATGTCAAAGACAGGAGTGCTACTGTAACACATAAAATTTTGGAGCTTGAAGTCTGAACCAACTTGAACTGAATCAAATTATACCACCACGAACTGTCCTACAGTTTTGAAGGCACAGTTGAAATTTTGATCTTCAATTATTTAGTTGAATTACAATTAAATTCTTCCTAAGAAATCAGTAGCCAAAGGCAAGTAGATAATGCAGATTAAAGGCATCATACATTCAGCAATGTAATAAGCTTTCCATATTCCTTTCGGATGTTGCGGTGAAACTCTTTACTTCGCACTGGTAAAGTGGAGAACAAATTCTTAACAGTGACAGTGGTACCAACTTGGCGAGCTGTTTTCCTTTCAGCTATCAGAAGGCCCGAACGATCAAAAGTCAAGTGTGTCGCCACTTGCTCATTCTTTGTTCTTGTTTCAACCATTAAATCCCCTAAAGCACAAAGTGAACTCAATGCCTCCCCTCTAAATCCAAAAGTCGCTAATGTCTGAAGATCAGGAAAATCTGATAGTTTTGAGGTATGATGTTTTAGCGTCAGTACCTTCAAAACCAAATACACACCACTTTGTACCATTAGACCAATTTCAATGAACACGACAACAGTGCACTTAATCAGCAAAAACTAAGAAATATTAACAAACAATGAAAACCAGCAGCAACGGAGCTACAGAGGACAAGAGACAACCTTGATTAAAAATAGAGATTAGCATAGAGAAAGTTTAAATGTGATACATAAGGAAACACCACACATATATGTACACAATTACATACACTGGCACACAAATCTACATAAACACACACATGACACATATACATAAAGACACACAAAACACACACAAGACACAAATTGATTGAATATAGATAGTAGTATGGAGAAAGCCCATAAACATACACATATAGAGGCATAACCGCATAAGCGTGGGTGTCTGTATGCATAATACACACACACACTCAAACGCACACAGACAGAGACACATACAAAACAAAATTTTACTGGCTTATTCAGAAATAACAAGCAAATGGAAGAGAGACTGACAAAAATTTAGGACAAGAGCAGAAAATAGAACGGCAAAGAGACCTTGAAATTGTGAGGCGAGATGCCACAACCGTTGTCGATAACCTGGAAGGATTCAGCGCCATAGTCTTTGAGCGAAACCTCGATGCTGGTGGCGCCGGCGTCCAAGCTGTTCTCAACCAACTCCTTGACGGAGGAGGAAAGGTCCAAAATAACTTGACCAGCACAAATTCTATGCACGACGCCCTTGTTTATGGGCTTTATAGTCGACGGTGAAGATGCTGGTCCTCCGTCCATTTCAATGGCGCTCAATTACAGGGAAATCCCGGTACCTGTAAGGTATCCAATCGACTTCATGCTGAGAACTTAGGGATGCATATCTGCAATTTTTTAAGCTTTTAACTGATTATTGAGTAGTGGAGACCAGAAATCAAACCAAGCAACAAAACCCTATGGTTTCAATTTGATTACTGTTCAGAAAAGCACTTATTTGCCGCCAAAAGAGAACCTGTCTTAGATATAAAATATATCGAAATAACTTGATGTAACGGTGTCGTGGCCTAGTTGGATTGGAAGTCAGTTTTGCACGCTGAAATTCTACGGTTCAAGTCCGGGCGACGCCATCATATAGTTTTTAGTTGAATTTTCACCTTGGAACTGAAAGTTGGAAAAATTAATCCTTTTTCTTTTTCATTGTTCATTCCTCTACTGAAAAAATATCATTTGGACTTCGATGTCTTTGTATATTAAACATAGTTGTGTTTCAAGTGCAAGCGATATATTTTCACTTAATTTTGTAGCAAAGTTTGTGGAAGTGTACTTCCGCTTCAACGTGTCACTCGGTTAAAATGCTTCATTTACACAAACACTTGGTGCCTTTTAGCCTTTGTTATCTTTCCTTCTCCCGTCGAAGACAGAGAGATATACTATAGTATTTGTTTATGGTGCATATAAACGCATAGCACCTTAAAGAGAGACACTCTACCTTTTGCGGAATCATATTCCAACATAATTCTTCACTGTTACTTTTTCTAAAACGAAATCGTCTACTATCTTCTGGTCATTCTAATTTTTAAGTAGCAAATATTTAGTAATTCCTCTTAAGCGTGCTGATTTGTGGGTGCCCGGCAACTAAACACCATTAGGAATAATTTTCATCGTATTTACCAACTGTAGTCTGTAGACATGTCAGTATATCATCGCAAAATAAAAAATGTACTTCTCCATGTTTCATCATAATGGTAAAAGATTTATGTATACAAATTAGAGAACTGATGGATCCAAATGCGTGTAATGAATTAAGCACATAAACAGAAGTCGACAATCAAAGTTAAGTACTCTTTACATGCACTTAACGCCAAAGAAATATGTTGTATACCAGCACACAATCAGACTGGAGAGATACTCTATCCCCCCCCCCCCCCCCAAAAAAAAAAAAAACTCTAACAATTTTCAAACTCTGTGAAACTTTTTTATCTGGAAAGAATTGAACAGAAAATGGAGGCTAGCACCCATGATTCATCTTGCAAAATTTGGCCCTTCATTTGTGTCATCTGCAAGCTGCATCCTTCATTCTCTTTTTATAGAAATCGTCCACAAGAGGTCAGATTCAGATTGCACTGTTACTATGTTCTCTTTCACGATATTAGATGTACTGACTAAACCACCAAATCTCATTTCTATCTTGTCTTAAATAAAGTCAAGTGAACATAAGCAGGGGCGAAGCTACATGGTAGCAAGGGTGGTCAACTGACCATCCTTCGTCGAAAAATAATACTGTGTATATAGGTAAAATATTAAGATTTATATATATGTAATACATATTGAATACCGTTGTAACAATGAAGAGTCATAGCCCAGTGGCAAAAGATGGTCAAAACTGTTTCAAGGATGCAGGATTGAACCTGCAGCTCCACATTTATTTTTTCGTGTTCAAGTTTGAACACCCTTGAATAATTTTCAGGCTTCGCCACTGAACATAAGTCCGTCTTGTAGAAAAAGTAGATAACAGCAGTATGATGGCATCAAATCTGGAGAGAAATTTATCCTTCTTGTATTGAACCAAAAATAAATAGAGATATGCAATACATAAAGCATCAGCCTATAACAAATTGAGGCAGATTGAGTCTAAACTACCATATTAAGAATCAATAAGGAAAGATTAGATGGAGCTGCTCACCCAAATTCCATTTGAGACATGTGGTTGTGGTTCTTCCAGTAGTCGTTCCAATGGGTATGAGTCTGCAATGTGGGCCCTCAACAACGGACTGGTTATGAATCTTGTGATGATATGTACTCGGAAGAAGTTTGACGAGGCAGTCATCAGAGAGAAGAATAATCGGCATGGACGAAAAACGGCATATGACATTAATATTTCCCATTTCATGGTCAAACCTTCCACCAAGTGCTCCGGTGGCTAGAATACACAACTGTAATTATACACAGATCCAAGTCAATCCCACTGAAACTACATTACGATATTTTTTTCCAGTAATGGAGTCCTATAATCTTCTAATTTCTCTAAGATTATGCTAAATTGTATTTTGGCTCTCCCTATGTGTGCTTGTAATTATCATCTTACTATCTTAGAGTTGTAATATTGCATCAGATTTGTGATCTTTATAATGGCGAATTTTCTCTAATGTCAGTAGATCCACTCAAAATAACAATAATGGTAATCATAAAAAGACAATAATAAATATAGTGTTCCTTTTAATACCACTTTATACTTCTCCATCCTGTGAAATGTTTATCATTTGTCAACTTTTAGTTTGATCCAGCAACCTTAGATGGTAGTAGAGATGTTAATTAATTAATTATTCAATTGGTTACAAAACCTTTACTATATTTTTTTAGAAAAAGTAACTGAAGTTGGACCAATCATGCTTACAAGTAGAAAACTTCCACTATATATGAAAAGGCACATCACATTTTTTTCTTCATAATAACCTTACAACTTACCCTAATAGTGAGAACAAGGACGAGGTTAAAAGGGTTTTATTGAATTTATTGATAATTACTTCACCTTGTCACTTTATATCCTTACTTTCTTGAAGATTGTGCATGGAATGGTGTCCGTGGTAACTAGTTTCAGTTTCATTTTAAAGGAATGAGTAAATGAAGCTTATACCAACCCAAATTGAATAAATGAAGAATAAGCAATATATCTGATCCACCGTGTGAAAGATTTTCTAACGCATTATTTTATTTTAGATATCTATTCTAAATGAATAATATCTTATTATTAGCAATAATCATAAACAAGAAATAATTAGAGTATAAATATCCCACAACGAAAAAATGCAGATATAATTTGAGCAACTGTTTAGTGTAGAGATATTTTTAATGGATATAAACTAGAATATAGCATATTGATAAACATGTAAAAGGGTAAGAATTTCCAGAATTATGTTAAAAAGCTTCACTTACTTTTGGACTAAGGGTAAGAATTTCCAGAATTATGTTAAAAAGCTTCACTTACTTTTGGACGTTCTGGGTTTAGTAATTCACGAATATATGCAACACATTTATGAAGATATGTGGTATCTTGATCATGAGATTCATCAATTATCTTGGTCTCCTGCAAAGTCACCAAGCTATACATCCTCAAAATATGGTTCTAACCATGCTTTGTAGTGAACTGCACAAACATATTGCACAAAACAAGACGGCAAAGAACGATCTTGAGCCACATTGCTAATTATATTAATAACTAATAACTATCTAGTAACTAAAATAGTACACACATATAGTCAGGTAGCTAAGAATCCTCACTAACATGCTTGAAAATGAAAAAATGCACAAGTTTAATTGCATGCTAAATTAGAAAGCATTTAAACAAGACCAGATATTATTCTCTTGATCTTTACACAAAAATTAGTAAGTAGAAGTGTGGTAACTGCTCGTACACAGGGCAAAAACTTGAACTCAACAATATATTTGGAAACCACAAGGTTTTAACAAAGTGGGCCTCTCTTCTAGACTCAAGAGTATATTTGCACAGCTCAACTGTACTATAAACAAATAAGGTGAAAGATTGTGAAGATCTTAACACATCATACACTAGTAAACTGTCACATGGAGCTCCATTCCGTTGCATATCAAAGAAGATTTATCACAAAGGTTCTTTAAGGCCAATGGTTCAAACACTAGATTCTTTCGGTAAGGTCAAACACCAAATTCTTTGAAGGTTGATGCCCTGGAGGTCGGCATTTATCACAAAATTATGATTCAATTCAAGGTAGTATAAATCATACTAGTAAGGGAGACTTGTAAGTATATATCAATCAGGACTGCCCCAATCCAAATTAATTGAGATCAGCTACATCAATTCAATGTATCTATTCTGTCGCACCATTCAGATTCCATTTCATTTCAAAACTAAATACTCTGTCTTTTAAGGAAAATTAGTTATTCTCCAAAACTAGATGTTCTCTTACACTTATCCCGTCACAAATAAAATTTATTGGAAAATAGATTTGCTAAAAACTACAGAACTATCACAAGCAAACTCTAGTTTACCAGGCCTCTATAAAAGTCAAGAACATCGGTTCTGATTGAATCCATATATCCTTTTATAGCATATGGCTTGTACCTGCAAAAAAAAAAAATCATGGTTCACTCAAATTCAATCTAAGACCACAAATAAAAATTTCCAAATATTAAGAAATCATGTTTTAGTCCAAAAAAGAAAAAGAGAAATTCCGATACTTTTACATATTGTCTGCATGTGTTTTTACTCACTTACAACTCAAACTTGAATCTCAGTATTTGTCATATGGTTGGACTACTAATATGGCATGAAAATTTTCAAATAGTAACTTATTCACTCATTCTTTCCTCCAGCAAAAATCCAAGTTTTAGTTTTCTTTTGCACATTATGGTCCAAGAAAAAAAATACCAAGGCCCACGGGGAGTGTAGCAAACTTAAACAAGTTCACAGAGGTCAAAGCTACTAATATATAGTACTATTTTTTTTTAAAGTAGATTTTTCTTTTATCGAAATGGTGGAAAAAAACAAATACTTCTCCCTATAAAAATCCCGATTTTATTCAGAGGCGGAGCTAAAGTGATGGAGAGGGTTCGGCTGAACCCAGTAGCTTTGGTTCGAACCCTATATTTGTCTAAAAAAAATTATTGAATATATATAAATTATTAATTTAAACCCCGTAACTTAAAAGGATAAGAATCTCGAACTCATAACCGTGTAAGCTTGAAATCCTGGCTCCACATGTGATTTTATTCCTTATTATTTTGCCAATTTGCGAACGAGATTAGAGATTAAAGAATGAACCAGCAACAAGTTGCTAGGTATAATCAGTAACAAGAGCAATTGGTAAATGAATTCAGAATCACCTCTTATGAATATCAGAAGGGTCGTCATGAGGAAAAAAGCGGGGCAATTCATCAAACACCCTATTGCCTTCACCATCAGCGCAAACATGAACTTGTGCTGCTCTAAACAACAAACATATGCCACCATTTTCAAGGAAATTACAAGGCACTAGAGAACTTCAAAAAAAGGTTGAAAAGGGAAGGCGCAGGGTCCATTACCGTGCTTCCAGAGCAAAGGAGTGAATCGAGGGAGGTGTTGGTTAAGGATAACAAGCGCCTACGTTAGAGCAGGTCCGTTGTCGATAGCAAGATTTGGGAGGAGGAAAGTAGGTGAATGAGACATCGTCCCCATCTTTGCTAACTTGCGCCCCTCAAAATCACCCTATTGTTTCAGTTTTTTCTATTAAGAAAGAGAAAACATACGAACACCAATATATACCAATCAATCAATTGATTAATTAACTACGTCTTAATCCTAAAATTATTTAGTATAGACAATGTGCTCTAAATCTCAAATTTATACAAACCTCAAAGGATTGGGGTTAAAGACGAGATTGGTAGAAGAAAAGAGAATATTAGAAGCGGTCAACAATTGAGACGGGAAGAAATTTCAGGTATATACACAAAATTTAGGTCACTATGGAGTGAATGTGTATCTTATACTAACTATAAATAGAGGGGTCTTACCCATTGTAAATCATCCCAAAATTCAAGTTCACTCTCTCTCTCTTTCTCTACAATATTGTTCTTCTTCTTTTATTGTTTCATAACACATTATCAGCACGAGACTCCAACCAATTGAGTAAAAACTTTGGGATTGAGCATAATGATTGTCAATTGTTTTATAAACTTCCTTCATGATTAAAATTCTGGATTTAAGGTAAGTATTTTATGTTTCTCTTTCAAATTCTTGAAATTCTATAATTTAATTTTATATACAAGCAAAGATCAAAGTTTGATTATAACTCTAATGGAGTTTGTAAGAAATTATAACCACCTGAAGTGGTAAAATTTCTATGCCTTGCCATGATTAAATTCATGTATAATTGTGGGCAAATAATTGAAAACCCGTCCCATTGAATTTGCTCCATTCTCATTCCCTTTAGAGAATGTGATAACAGTATGTAATAAGTCCGAAAGAAGACAAAATTATTACCATGAATAATCAATGGATATGGACGTGGCAATAAACGAAATTATATTGTCATCATTGTGGCAATGAGAACAATAAGTATTCTCAAAATAATCTCACACTTTGTGAAAATATTTGTCATCGATTTGACATGAGATTTTATAAAGCACGTACAGATGACTATGATCAATTCATGATGTGAATGAGAAAACATCTTATTTATGAATATATATATTCGTTTTTAGAAGAATATAAATGTGTTAGTGGTAGTGATTACACCACAGTCACCTCTAAAAGGAGGTTTGAGATGATATAAGAAAACAATATCATTATTATGGCATGAATGGTCACTGGTCACGCACCTATTATACGCCAAAATATTTTGGCAATGTGATTATTAAAGGACAACAATAATGCAAGAAACATATCTTGTGTATAATTTTGACCATGACCATAATGGTATAAATTTCTCTTTAAAAAAGATATTCACCATATATGTGTTGATGATTATGTGGTACTACCAATTAATTGAGTGCTCTGGAAGAGCCAATTACCACAATTTTGGAGAAACACAATTAATTACCAATAAGGTATTGTGTTGTAGTACGTCTCAATGAAACATATTCAGTTTCCAAAGTATATGCGAAAGCAGTTGATTATATTGAGACTACAAATAAAGGAAAGATTTAATATCTTTTATTACTACATCTTGTAGCGGGGTAATATGTATATGAAAAACTACCCGCTTTATTCTCCAATTTGTACTGCATAAACAAAAGAATATCACAATGAAGTGAATATTTATTGATATAAAATCCATATCATAATAAACTTGGAGTTTATTCATAATTGCACACATCATGGTGTAAATCTGAAATTTATCAATATTGATAATTTATCCAGTTGCCATAATTGGTTTTGCCATATCAATTTAAGCATGATGTGCAAAAATGAAAGAGAATTCACATGGGTAAATATTAAAGAACTAGAAAGTTCTTTACGAATTCTATTACATTGTTTGTTCTCATTAACTAATTGACCAACTAAAATTAGGATTGAATCCAATGAATGCTAGAAATATCAAAGGCGAATATGGGCTCATTCACCCGCCATGTATACCACATAAGATGCATCTATGAGATGGTTACATGTGCAATTATTATTAACCCGCAACCTGGCAGTATGTGCGAGGTAACTTGCTCATTAATTTAATTTCGAGCATAATTTCCAGATTTCCTATTCAAGATAGTTTATCTTGATAAGTTGGTTTACATCACCCTTGGTTTAGAAAAATAATTTATTGAGTGCCTCCACTTAATAGCTAAACTATTGCTTATGAGAACAAAGTTATATATATCAGTTTGATATACATTATATACGAAAGTATATTATTTTCTCCCCTCACAAGTGGTTCAGGTTCAGGAACCAAATAATTCCATCTTATTATTATTGATGTGCGGTGTATATTTTGATTAACACCATAACACACAAAGATGGATTCTCAAAGTTGAGAAAGCAAGTTAGTTTTTCTAACATGAAGGGGAGACAAGAGACAACTGTTGAGAAAAGTTACATGAAATAAATTATCATTTATACATCGAGATTCTCGAATAAAATAATATGAACTTGAAGTTCATAAAAGGATAATTTATGTGCAATTTATTGCAAAGCATGCCAGACGCATTTGCTGACCCAAAGAAAGTAACTATATTCTCACTGCAAATTCTCATATTATAATAAGTCCTAGAAGGACAAAGTCTATGGTAAGCTTAAAGCGTATAGACAAATCAGTTTCAAATAAACTTCTTGATAAAGAAGATGAGCAAATGATCAAAACGATCATAATAAAGGAGGCAAGTGATCTAGAAGATCACATGACATTACACTTCATAATATCTCATGAGAGATTCAGGTACCTAAATATATGAATGTAGAGATCTCTATGTTATGTTATTATGAAAATATATTGAAACTGATATAAAATCTTTGTCGACTTCAACCTTCAAGAAGCTAGTGTACAAGATTGGGATGTGAAGGCTCAAGGATGTGAATTGATGCTCTCATCAGGGGGAGTTAATGCGCGTTGTACTCTTTTTCCCTTACAAGGTTTTGTCCCACTGGGTTTTCCTTGCGAGGTTTTTAACGAGGCAACCAAAAGGCGTATTGTTAGATATGTGTACTCTTTTTTCTTTTCTATAATTTTTTTCCCACTGGGTTTTCTTTTAGTTAAGGTTTTAATGAGGCACATTACTTATTGAGTAGACATTCAAGGGGGAGTGTTAAGAATAGAATTCTACTTGGAGTGAATGTCTATCTTGTGGAGAGTTTTACTTTGTGACTAAGGCCTCATTTGTTTGCACTTAATGGAGGTCTGAATCTTAATCATTCAGATCTCAGACATTAAGTGCGTTTGTTTTTAAAGTCTGAATCTTAATTATTCAGATCTTAATCATTAAGTGTGTTTGTTTTTTTTACTTAACAACCACTTAATGGGTCTGAATAGGTCTGTATGATTAAGATCTGTAACAGAGACTTAATTTCATTAAGATGCTATCACAAATTCATTATTAATTGCCGCCACCGCCTACCATTATCAACTACCACTATGCCGCCACCACCACCATACTCAGCCACCGCCGGCACCGCCACCGCCACCACCACCACGCCACCATCATCCTCAATCATAGCTTCCACCATTATCGACCATTACCATCCACCATCCCACCACTCCGACCACCATCATTGTCACTCACATTCAACATTTATCCACCTCAACTACCACAACCAACCACCTCATCACCATTAACAACCGCAATCAGCACCGCCTATCATTATAACCTACCACCACATTCCTCAATCACAAACCACCACTCGCCGTTCTTAACTATCACTACCTACCACCACCATCATCAATCATAATTGCCACCACTACCAATCACTACTAGCTACTAGCATGAACCACCATTATCAACCAAAACTACCACCAACCACCGCCTTTAGTCGGCATTCACCCATTAACCATCACTACCAACAACTTTCATATTTTAAACTATATATTTTATTGATAGAATATTAGATTTTTTTCAAATAAAGATAAATTTTATGCATTCAGATGTTAAAAATCAAACAGTCTTAATTTTTGGTATTCAGATCTTAATACACATCTTAATATATCCAGATGTGTATTCAGATTCAGATGACTTAATCTTAATACACATCTTGATATTCAGATATGTATTCAGATTCAGACGTCTTAATCTTAAAAAAAACAAATGAGGCCTAAGTCATAATTTCTCCTATAAATAGAGGGGTCTTACCCCATTGTAAATCATCCCAAAATTCAATAAGAATTTTCTCTCTCTTTCTCTGCAATATTGCTCTTGTTCTTTTATTATTTCATAACAACTATAATTATTTCACACAAAAGTAATTTTAATGTAGTGTAGAACTTTGTGGAAATATTTGGTCAATCCCTTTATTACAGGCAGCTTTTGTGGTTGTGTTTAATCAATTTTCAAAATTGTATTTTTAAGTCACGTTAGGAAGGAGATGTACGCATTTGCTTAATATTATCTTAGAAAGTACTTAATTTTTACTGATTTATTATTAGAGGCTTTGATTAAGTTATTCAGTTTTACTTAATTAAAATATTTCATCTTTTATTTGAGTTTTGATATGATTAGCACAAAAAAGAATTGAAGCGATGATGAAAAGAAAAAAGCATACAATGAAAGAGGAAGAGACCAAATTTAGTGGTTGATTTCCTTGTTGAAGTGAAGAGCTACTTTTGTAAACGAAAGTTATTGATAAAAGTATTTTTTATTTTGAATAATAAATTTTTTGCATACTTTTAGGTTTTTTTAACGATAGAATAATTGCGATTTAAAAATACTATTTTGTTGCCCAAATATCCTCAAATTTCCACAAATAATATTTTCTTGTTTATTTTTCATTTAGTGTCCAGTATTTGTATTGGATGGCATCCAACCTAATAAAGATAAACTCCATGCTTAGGCGGAGCTCGAGATTTTAGTTAAGGATAAAAGGTGATATTTTTAAAAATAGCCAGATTTATAACTCCTTTTCTGAGCCGAGGGTCGGCCGGAAACAGCCTCTCTACCCTTTCGGGTAGGGGTACAGACCCCACTTTGTGGGAACATACTGGGTAGTTGTTGTTGTTGTTGTTTTAGCCAGATTTATAACTGGTTGTTCAAAAATAGTCCAATTTCAAAAGTAATCAAAATTTAGCCACTTTTTATGTAAAGATAAATCTGAGTGAAAACGCTATTTAAAACCCAAAAAATACTCCAGTATATGCTGGAGTTCCATTATAAGTATACTTGTACTCCAACATATTATACTGGAGTTCCAGGATAAGTATGCTGGAACTCCAGCCTAATATGATGGACCAGCATAATATGATGGAGTTCCAGCATAAGTAAACTAGAACTCCAGCATAATATACTGGAGTTCCAACAAGTATAATTATCCAGTATAATATACTGGAGCCAACAAAGTATACCGGTCCAGCATAATATGCTGGAGTTCATACACAAGTACATCGAACTCCAGTATATTATGGTGAACCGGTCTCTATTGTAGAAAAACGGTGGCTATTTTGATTGACTTGATAAATGCGGACTATTTTTGATTGATCAGTCCGAAAACTAGCTATACCGTAAAATTTTGGCGGATAAAAGGTACTTACCACTCCATCAAAATCTTTATTAGATCACAAACAAGTATTTTTAACTAGCAAAAAACTTGGTCAAACAACTCTATTGAGACCTACGTGAAAGGAAGTAGACAGAAACTCTGGTAATTTCTTCTTATCGCAAAAAAATGCGATAGAAACAGTTCACCTAATTTCTTAAACCAAAAATAATCCGGCAAATATATAATATTTTTAAAATTCATGTATAATATATGCATAATCTTTGTACACGGACTAGAAAAAGTAAACAGTAAATCTGACAAGCTATTTGTATAATCCCAAGAGGTATTCTACTTCATAAGACAAATTAACCTAAAAGCCCTTGGGAGTTGGGAAAAGTCAGGTGGCTAACAACATGTGATTTTATTTTGTGTCTCACACAACTTACATTAATTGTGAGGAACTTCTTTTTATCTCTCATATTTATGAACCGTTATTTTACGTATCTAAGTTCACAATATTTTGGGACCCACACAATTGTGAGACAAAAAAAAAACCCACACAACTAGTATCACTAGTGTTAGACACAAAATAAAAAATTTCCTTGTCCTTTTCTCTTCTGCAATTTACCTTTTCAGGTTGGCATAAAGGCCAAATTTCAGACTCGACTTTAGTCTTCTTCGACCGCGTTGAACCATCTTAGTTTGTGACTTGTGAAGTTTTGTACTTTACTTTTACTTTCCCCATTGTTTACTTAGTTTCCAATACGGCTAATTTCTGTTTAGCTCTGCCATGATCCTTGAGATTTTTATTCATCTATAAGTAGTGAATACTTTCCCCATCAAGGAAACTATACACTTCACAAAACGGAGAATACTTTCCCTTGAAATATCAACGTTTTCCTTACTTTATGCAAACATTGGTGCTGAAGACATTACTGAGTAATTAAATTGCACCCTCTAATAACCGAAGCTTTTAAATGAAGTGGTCACAAAATACTAACAAGATATCAAATTTAACTGCCCGCTATCTAATTGCATACACAGTTAAGTACAAACTGATGACCTTGGAAAATTAAGTAGAATTGCAATTGTCAACAGTAACACGAAGAAAGGAAGAGAGAAAGCCACACAAATATAACAAAAAAATATAATAAAAACAACATTAAACAAGCGTAGCTTAAGATCTATTGGTCACTGTGACAGAGTCGGTATCAGATTTGAAATTTATGGTCATGCCAACCAACCGGAGGAAAAACAATGACCAAAAACAATGACCAACTGGGAATGAATGGGAAACCATAATAAAATCCCACCTAACAATTAGTAGGAGAGAGTTTCACACAGGCTCCTAAATAGTCGTCCTAGTAATACAAACACAAATTAACTTTAGCACTAGCTTTAGTCCATGGATGTCGATGACCTTATGCCAAAACGTGACCACAACTCACAAATGAAAGCATTTGCAGGCAGTCCCATGAGAGAGGCCAGTTATTGAGGTGGTGGAAGTACTCAACAAAGCCAAAATATTATCCAAAGTAAATAAAAACATTCAACGGAACAGACATATGGAGGCCAATAAAATAGTCTGTATTTGCTCCTCCAAGTTAACCCCAACAAGTTTGCCCACTTCATCATGAGAATTCAAACTATACAATATTCAATACAGAAAAAGAATATTAGAATACGGTTATTGAATTAGCCAACTCGTATATACAGAGAAGAGACCTACAAAGGAGAAAATTGGATAGGACAAGATTTGAGAGACTCATCAAGACTAGCAATTGCTAAGATAAAATCCTATGAACTAATATGATACACAAGGGCCTGAGGGGAACCTGAAATGGATTATCCATGTAGGTCCCACTGCCATCTCGGGTTGCAAAACAGGAAAATAAATAAACCAATGGTATATATTTCCTCTACATGAAGTAGCTGAGAGATGTTTTCTTCCTTGATCCACCTTCTCCATATAATTCATTCCACTGGAGAAGCTCATTCATGTTTGAAGATTCTGAGGATACACTAGCACATACCTGCATTCATTGACACATAAACGAGACATGAATCAACTAAATGCATACACAGTTACACACTATACCAAACTATTCTCCACAGTGATGATAAGCAAGAAAAACACACAAGGGCCCAAGAAAGTACTAGTACTTAAACATTTTTCCCCACACTAACAAGAAACAATATCATTTGCACAAATTGGTACAAAACCATCAAAGATTCCTGCATTCATTGACACATAAACGAGACATGAATCAACTAAATGCATACACAGTTACACACTATACCAAACTATTCTCCACAGTGATGATAAGCAAGAAAAACACACAAGGGCCCAAGAAAGTACTAGTACTTAAACATTTTTCCCCACACTAACAAGAAACAATATCATTTGCACAAATTGGTACAAAACCATCAAAGATTCCTGGTTGGTCATCCAGGTAGGTCAAATACAGAAGCTTCCAATAAGAATTTGATATCTACATCGCCTATGCAGCAACATTTCAAGAAGGACATGATATTTAGATTGAGGTTATCAATTTAGCTGCTATCTATTACATCTTAAACGAATTAGCTGCTATATATGGAGTCACCAATTGTGATGGTCATCTGATAGCATGAACTCAACTTTTGTTCTTCATTACAGATACAGGGCCAACTGAAGTGTGCAAGCATAACAGCAAGGATAAGAGATGAGCATAGATTTACGCAAGTGGACCCACTAGAATTTACTGAAATGAGGCACCAAACAAGATCAGCTGCCTAAAGACTGGAATTTGAGCTCACAAGACTAAGACCCCAAGTTCCTCGGACCCCCAACAGTGGCTTTACCCAGTGGACATCCTCCTACCTAATCACACTCTTATCCACATTATTAGCAGGCATGTACCACCATGGAGATGGTGTTTTTTCTGTATAGGGGCCAAAGCATTTAGCTGATGAACTAAGACACTCACCACATATAATTAGGCTCCATAAAATTAAAAAAGCCACTGTGTATACCAGACTAGAAGAGAAGACTAGTGGAATTTGAGACTATATTTGATCGTCAGATTGAAGCTTGGTGGCTTAAAAGCAAAGGCCAGCCAGTGAAGGTACAAGTACCTGTACCAATGGTCGACTAGGAGATACTAGCATAAATAGAGAATCATTTCTCCATGAAACAGTGACGAAAGAAAGCCAATCGCTAAGAGAGGATTATATCATATAGACTAGCTATTGATCTTTCAAGTTACATATATAGACTAGCTGATTGAAACCCCAAAATGTTGTGGTGGTCTCTTGTGCAATCACATGAACAAAATTCCTTTTTGAACTAATTCACAGTAGCATGTAGAAGACATGAGAGACCGACAACATTCAACCAGTCAATGTGATTTGTTGTGTTAATTGGTTGAATGTTGTTGATCTCTCATGTCTTCTGCATGCTGCTGAGAAGTAGTTCAACAAACCAGTCAACATGATTTACCCCATAATTTTATGACAACAGCTCTCAAATCCCAAATCCGTATCTCGTACCATCGAATAAATAAATAAAAACTAATTACTTGAGTACATATATATCCGACGTTACGAGAGATGTTCGATTCCTTCCTCTATGATCCCTGCATTCTCTTTCTTCGTGGATGTGGATTTGGAGCCCAAGTCCACTGAAGGAACTGGATCAAAGAGCTACCTTCCTGGAGCTGCCTCCTTATTGTAGATCGTTAGTTCACCAATTCAAACTCAGATCAGTTGGCAAGTGGATTTTGTGCCTGGCTACGAACTACAAACTAGAAATTCGATCTTGAAAGTGTATCTAAGGCGGATTAGTTGTTTATTTTCAAAAGAGAATTTTATTAGAAAATCTGCAACAGTGTGATACCGGGGAGATCCATGAGAAAGTCCCAAACTTTTCTTGGCAGTAAATAAATCCTACTAACATTTCTCCTGAACCCCGAATACTCTTGCAGAGAAAGTAGAATGCATGGCACAAAATTCAGTTTAACCACAGTACGTGCAATTGTGTACCTGTTCATGTGCATACTTAAAATCATCCATGTTAAGTGGACGGATGTCTGCACTACTATGCAACGCCGGAGTTGGCCTGTTCTCTGCAACTGCCGATGCTTTCTCCTGAAATCATGCCCCAAAAGTAAAGAACAATAAGTCAATAAATTCAGCAGATTAAAGTGTAAAGACTCCATAGGAAATGGCGATGACCAATTAATTTAAGACATCGCCAAAGGAAACACATCATGAAGCTAGAACAAAAAGACTTCCAAACAAAATTAGTAATAGCGCTTTTGTATGTTGTGATCCGGGTCACCAATTCAACCAAATGTTGGAAGGTCACAGGATTATAAAGAACAACTAGGATGAACTCAAGGAACTGACCTTCTTCTCTTTCTCTAAAATTTCTCTAATCGGGCAATGCGCAGCTGTCACACATAAATTCTGGGATTGGAAATTTCAGATAGCAGTAAGTACGATATCAAATGTAGATTTAAAAATAATGCAGTTATTTTGAAGGAGGGATTGCAAAAACAAATGCATTAGGAAGTGCAAGTAATCTTGATCTAGACCTTTAAATCACTCCCTGAGTACCCTTCCGTCATATTAGCAATAGCTTCTACATCTACATTTGGCGCTAATTCTTCCTTCGCCAATATCACTCTTAAAATTTTCTTTCTGTTTGCAGCATCTGGCACATTTACCATCAACCTGTATTGATCAAGAATTGGAGCACCAGTAACCGTAAATCATTTAAAAATCAATCATTGATCAATCAATTACACAAATCATAAGGAAATAATTTATTCAAATTTTACCTGCGCGGAAGCCTCCTAATAACTGCTTCATCAAGGTCGAAGGGTCTATTTGTTGCAGCAAGCACAAGCACTCGTTCCTTATCTTTTGTACGCAAACCATCCCAATTTACCATGAATTCATTCTTCATTTTTCGCATAGCTTCATGCTCTCCTGGATTTTCTCGTCTTCCTAACATGCTATCCACCTAGTAGACAAGAAGAAATGGAGGCAAAAGGACAATATAAATAAAGAACGATATAAAGAAGAAAACTTTATAACTTTTTAGGGTGTGAAAAAATAAAATCTAGCTTTGTTAGCCCAGCAATAGCTGCAGAAAATGTCACCAACCTCGTCAACAAAAACAACACTAGGCGCTATTTTACTAGCTAATGTGAAGACTGCTTTGACATACTTCTCTCCTTCACCGAACCACTGACAAGAAAAAGTTGTCAACCATTTTAAGAAGGGCCAGTCAGATATAAAACAACAGAAAGCAGATATCAGTGATACCTTTGACGTAATGCTTGACATTGATATGTTTATAAAGTTTGCACCAGCCTCAGTAGCAACAGCTTTTGCAAGCATTGTTTTGCCAGTACCTGGAGGTCCAAAGAGCAATATTCCCTTGCAAGGCTGTAGATAGCATCTTGTTCAGAAACATGAGTGCATACTTGATGACCAAGCCTCAACCCCTCCCCCCCCCCCACAGAAATAAACCCGAGGGAGGAAAAAAGATCCCAATGGACTTCAACATAAAGAAAATTACTTTTACCTTGGACAGCTACTCCCAAGGAGGAGAGAGTGTGAGAGAGAGAAGAAAGAAAGAAGATCTAAATGGACTTCAACATAAAGCAAATTCCTTTACCTTGGTCAGCTGTCCTTTACAAAACAATTCTGGTCTCTGAAGAGGCAACATCACCAATTCTTTCAGAGTATCCTTGACAGTTTCCAAGGCCCCAATGTCATTAAAAGTAACACCAATATCACTAGGTGGAATTACGTCCCCAAGTAGTCTCTTCTCGAACTCATTTTCAGTAACTACATCCTGAAAGTCAAGTATCCATCTCAGATTTCAGGTAATTCAGAATGAGAAGCACCTTTTTTAAGAATTAAAATTGCAGTCTGAGAAGAAAACCAAAGCCACCTTGAGGGATTTCTTTGAACTCTTGGTTTCACTCTGAATGCCTTGCAAGATATTGAGCCCATAAGCAATGCTGCAAATAAAAAGACATTTCAGTGAAATGTAAAGCAACCCAAAACAACCTTCGGCCCCAAGAGATGTGAAATAAGAGGACACTTCCTTTACATGTTATAACATTATGGACTAGAGAGTGAAAATTAAATTTGACCTTTCACCGGATATAACTAGTTTGGCGTCCTTCACAGAAGACTCAGATTCATGCATAAAGTGATGACTCAAACCCCAGCCGATTATCTTTTCAACGCCTAGACAGCCACATCAAGAAATATGATAGACTATTATAACCAAGTAAAAGATTTCAAAGCTAAAAGGCCTAAAACTACGAGAAAACACTTACTTTCGTTTGTGAGGGCTTGATCTTTTATGCATAAAGTTTCCAGGTCAGGGCAATCAATTCTGATTCTATTCAAAACCTGAATCACACATATAGTTAGAACAGCTCAATGAATCAGTTCATTGAGGATAATTTTCCATAAGCATCATACTCATTTATCTTTCTTACACAAATTATCATACTGTCAATTGTAAATATTATATCTTACGCTAACTCCACAAGTGGTGGAATAAAATTAACTTTTCTTCTGGCAAGGGATGAGCTGATGAGAAGGTGGTTTCAGCCTTACAGCTGAATCCAGGACAAGACAGTAAGAAAATGAAAATTGAAGTGCTAAAGAAATGTTCATGGTGTTGCCTACGTGTCCTACATAATCCACAAACCAAAATTAATGAAGGGATCTAAGATAAAAGGATTTTGTCCTTAGCTGGTCAGAATTGAGCACTCACATTGCGAATGCTTGCTATGTTTGACTGAGATTTCATAGTTTCCATATCCCGATCTAACTGTTGCTTCCAGTCTGATAATAAGGTTTCATCCTGCCACAAGATCCATATTACATACTTAAATCAAAATTTAATACAGTTGTCACTTGGCAGTCTAGACATAAACTGAAAGTTACCTGAGGAATCTGTATGGTAACTTTGTTGGGGAACAGGCGGGTGAGCTGCTTCATTGTCTTGGGGGTTTCTTTGCTTCTATCATGCAGCCTACCAAAATTATCCTGGAAAGAGATGTCATTCAATGCATATTAGTCAACCATTTGACAGAGGCAAGTACTTCCAGAATGCAATTCGTAATAACCAAAAGTTCACCTTGAAGCTTCAAGGAGATGCCAACAATAATAACAGCAACAATAGACCTTATCAAAAGAATAATAATAACAAGAAAAACAACTTTTTTGATAACCAATAACAACTTATCAAAAGAAATTTAATAATAATGATGACTCTTTACTACACAATCTTTGAGTAGAGCTAGCACGTAAAACCAAAGTCGATAGGTCCGTCGGTATCCAACTCATATGAACCATATTAGTACGTAAAAAATGGTTTAGCACGCAAAACAGGTTTCAAACCCATTTTTAATGGCTTTGGTGTGGGTTTAAGAAATGTTAAGTTTCTTCTTTTTTTTCTGGGGGGGGGGGGGGGGGCTCCGTCATGCTAAGAATAGGGGGTTTGGGAAGAATACGGGCTTTGTTTCGGGGTTTTCAGGTGTCTTGGAATTAGGGGGTGGGGGGTAAGGCAGAAGCTCAAAGGATTTGAAGGCACATAACTATAGCAACATGTTCTAGTCAACTTGTTTGTACACCACACCTGCTACCCTCTTCCCCCGACCACCCTAGGGCTGGGCATATATCAGGTAAAACCGATAGACCGAACCGAAAAAAGCTTATTGGTTTATTGGTATCGGGTTATTGGAATAATGATTCGATAATGGTTTGATATTAATAGAGTACTGGGTTATCGGTTCGGGTCTCGGTTTGGCCAATTTTATCAAAAATTTAATCGATAGCACCTAATAAGCTATATCAAAACTATAATTTTACCCTTAAGTATATAAAGTCACCTCTATTAGTACTATATTTGGATTTCTTAATTTTTAAGGTGTAACTGCTACTACTATTTTGTGTTGTTTCTATTGTGTTTGGACAACTGGACTTGAGCAAATCTCTTAAATTCCTGATACGAAAGAAAGCAGCTTCTGTGATTATGATCCTCCTCCAATATTTACCGTTGTTCTGGTTATTCAAAGCCAGCAAATGGCTGTCGGATTTCGTCCCGCAACTAGAAGAAGATCGCTTTGGGGTCACTGTGGTGTGGCTTGGCTGAATGTTAGAGCAATCTGCCCTTACAGCCTTTGATCAGTAAATTATTTAGAACTTCGAAATTATTTAGAACTTCGAAAGATGGTCAAGGTAGCTTGCTTCCAAGCCAATGAGTACGCATGCCACTTTTCCAAAATATATTGTTACTCTTGCTACAATTGTTGGATCAATGCATTTTGCAGTATCCGTATATTTAATGTTTCTATCTTAAACAATATAGCATACGTTTGATGAAGTTAATAATGAGTTTTTCATTCATTGTCTTGGTCGGATGCAAGTTAATATGGTCAAGCCATCCTCTTTTTTTTCATAATCTCATTGATGTTCATTTGAGTATGAATATATGGAAGTATATTTGAGCGAATGTTGCGATTTATAATTGGACAAACTTTTTGATGAGGGTAGACATGTGTTCGTGAAACTTTTGTTCCCTCCTTAAAATATAACTAAAAGGGGTCAAGATTATAAGACCAAATTAGTGTTATACACTATGCTTTTTCGCTCTAAAATTGAACTATCTTATCGGGTAAACCGATAACGATTGATAACCGATATACCGAACTAATAACATTCACAATCGAACTGAACCGACCGATGCCCACCCCTAGATCACCCCAGCAAAAGACACTTACTACTTCTTCATGCCCCTCCCTGTAGCATTTTCTTTCTATAACTCCCTCCCTCATACATAATGACACATCATACATATGCATCTCTCTCTCTCTCATATATATATATATATATATATATATATATATATATATATATATATATATATATATATATATATATATGCACGTGGGTGAAAGAGAACTTTCTACTGGCCATTGGTGGGTGGTAGTAGTTTTAGTGATTGAAATATATGATATTTGGTAATAGTGGAAAGGTATATCTGGTAAAAGATGAAAAAGATGAGAGATATTTGTGTAGTATACGAAGAAAGAATAAGGATATGGGTTAAATGAGCATGGGTAGGTTGGGTAAGGCCTGTGTAGATTACTTCCGACAAGCATACATTCAGATAACTAATGTGTACACATCATACACACATTAGTTTTGGTGGGTGGTAGTATTTTGGTGATTGAAATATATGAGATTTGGTAATAGTGGAAAGGTATATCTGGTACAAGATGAAAAAGATAGAGATGTTTGTGTAGTATAAGAAGAAAGAATAAGGATGTTTGAGCGTGGGTAAGTTGGGTAAGGCCTGTGTAGATTACTTCCGACAAGCATACATTCCGATAACTAATGTGTACACATCATACACACACACAAAAAAAATGCCATCAGAAAGTTATTTTTCATACACACACATAAATACAAGAGACATGGATGGTAAAAGTAGTTTGGGTAATTGAAAGATGAGACAAATGGATAGGAATAGGACCCCGGGGGTAAGAACACGGCATGTGATGTGTGGGTTAGGGGCATGCTACAAGTGCAAACCAACCGTAGACAAAAGCCTGGTATTTAAGTGGACAAGGGTAGAGGGATAGGCCCATCATCCACCATATTTCGAGCCACACATTAGCTGGCCCTTGGGGACATTGTATAAGAACAAAGTATTGAGGAAATCAATTAAATGGGTTTTGGTGGGTTGGGTAAGTCCGGTAGCCATTTTCTGGAAACCCAATTGACAACCACCTTTGAAACCCCTAGACCAAAACATATTATATCATGAGGAAAAAAGTTTGTTTTGTATTGTATGCTCCAAAACTATACAACTCTTAATGACCAATTGGAAAGACTTGGGGAATGCATACTCTCAGTCATAGGATCAATAAAATAAATGAAAATCCATATTAAAACATCTCCCCTCAGACATGGACATTTACATTCCATCGAAATTCTTAGGTACAACACCGAGAACAAGAAATAGAAAAACCAAAAGAAGAGGCAATGGGAAAAAAAGCTATACATACCGGGAAGGCAAGGTCAAGCAAGGCCGTTTGGTTACTTCCAAATTTCGTAAATAGCAGGCCACCAGGATGCGACTGTAAAGCATAACGTAAGGCAATCAGGATCACAAGCCAATTTATTTATCCTGAAGGAATGCGAAAATAACCGTCACTGCATACTTTCTCCTTTCGGTTGTCCGACTGGGTAAGGGATGCTATGGCAACAACATTGTCTGGCAAATGTTCGAGCTTAATCTTGAAAGTAGCATAAGCCTCAGGGTTTCCCACCATAGACTTCTCAATGTCTTTGATGAACAAAACTAGAGGACTACTTCTACTTTCATTTGAAGCAACCTACATATATAAAACATAATAAATAAACCAAGGACACTCGACTCTGAGATGGAACAGTATCACCGAGAGGTATATTAGCAAATACCTCAAAGAGTTCATTGATAGCAAGTTTATCAATTTCATCAGTATTTGAGCTATCAAGGCGGAGCAAGTCAGCTGTGGAAGAAAAAAAGATCAGGCCACCGAAAAGACATGCTCTGTTATTCGGCATAACTGAGCCAGGCAAAAAAAACGGACCATGAGTTAAATGAGGCAGTAGAGTATTACCAGCACAAAAGAACCCATGATCTTCATCGCACAGACCACCAAGATCATTACCCTCTGGGATTGATTTATCAAATCTGACACCAATTTTAGAGGAGCCATTTTCCTCAAATGCAAGAACCACTTTGCCCCTGTAACCATATGTTGGACCCCTGCAATCATGTGTGTTGATGACGTGATTTTAAAAATAAAGGAGTTACTGAGAAATCCAATAGAGACAGAGCATTCTGTCACAATGAATAACGGGAATATTAACTAAACAAGTCAATCCATTCTGTGCACAAAGAATAACAAGAAAAAACCATATTAACCCCCATAGTAGTATTGCCATATAAAGCACAAAGGGGGTCATAATTAAGAATCCTTGGTGCAGGAAAAAATCCCATTAAAGAAATACAATATTAAGTGCTCATATATACCGACATTATCCAAAACATGTAAATTTTTTCAATAAGGTAATTTCAAAACTATTTATAAGCCTTTCATGACTAAAATGTTTATACCCATGTTCCTATTTTATTTTCACATTTAGAGAAAGGATAAGGCTAAGGAAAGGAATCAAAAGATTTCAAATGTTTTAACTTGTTCACAGCACTTTAAATAACATAAATCAAACAGAAATTATGTTTTAAGCGTGTTGTAAGAAAAGTTCAAATTTTTATCTCTAACTGGACCTTTTGAACAAAATTTGGCCCATAATGGTTCCATGAAACTTTTGAAGATATTACAGATTATCTTCCATAATGGTTCCATGTAACTTTTGAAGATATTACAGATTATACAGAGTAGTAATATCAGAAAGTGGACTATGGAAGATCTTTCATAGGCACATAAGACCACTTAATTCATACAAACAAACAGATAGAGTACTAGGGCTAATAAGCAACCACTAACAGAATTGACTAATGTTCCAACTGATCCATACAAATTTTCCAAATCAGAAACTCAAGTAAACGACCATCGGTGAGGTACTAAGATCAACTCCTCGGGTAGCACATTATAGGCTGCCCTAACAAAGTTAGGCACCTGCACTAGCCAACCACGTAAATTATGTGTCTAACAGTAGTACATAGTAAATATCAGAGAATACTCAGGTTAATTGTGGAAGTCCGTAATTCTATCCTTATGAAGACTTGAATAAGACATCACATTTAAACAGTAAGTTAACAGATGGAAATTATTCAAAATGCAACCTCAAGCATAGCATAGATAAGAATCAATGAGAGAACTGAACTAACATCTCACAGGAGAAAGATTTTTAAAAGAACTTATTGCACTTACCTTAAAGGTGTTTGCAGTGGAGAAAATCCTGATGAAGATCCAACATACTTCACTCTGTCACCTGTCAAAATGACAGGTCCTAGCATTTAGCATAAAACTTCCACCACAGCAGGATATTTTCTAACCCAACATATATAAAATATGAATTGATGTTTTGTGTCATTGTCAAAGGGAGGGAGGGAGGGAGAGAGAGAGAGAGAGAGAGAGAGAGAGAGAGAGAGAGAGAGAGACCTTAAAAAGCATTCTCGCTACGAGAGCAACAATTACCTTTTTTGAAAGTGTAGTTTTTTGACGAGGCAGTAGATGCCTCCTGCTTGGGCTGAGCATGAGAACTTATAGTTGAACCACCAGTTATATCGGCCTCAACACTTGAAGCTGGCTTCTTATTAAGATGCAGTGCCGCTGCTTGTGCAGCACGTTTAGCAAATACACTAGCTCTCCCTGGCTTTGAACTTTCTTTCACAGGGTCGACATCTTTGGCAATTGAACCCTACATGGTACATTAAAGAGGAAAAAAATTAACTGCAGGATAAAGAAAGTTCAATTACATTAACCTCGTACATCAATAATAACAAAAATGTCCTGAGTACTCGTCCCTCCCATTTCACTTAACGCTGCAAAATCACTCTCAGGTGACATAGCCAGCAGTAAAGTTGAAAGATTACTCTTCAAATATTCTGACCACCCTCCATATGATCATTGAAAATTTTGCAAATGTTTAGATTGGATTGCCCTGAGCGGCTTGAGCTTGCAATCAAGCACCTCCCTGTTTACCTCTAATTTGGCTTGCGCGCCTCCCTGTTTACCTCTAATTTGGCTTGCGGTGGATCTACACAAGCAAACTAACAAAATCCCTAAGGAACGAGGTAAAGGGTAGAGGGACATCCCAGCTAAGATTGAAAATGTGCAGTCAAGTTCCATCATATTCTCTATTTCCCCATCGAAATGACATCTCTGTTGTTCTTGAGGTCGAGGCTCAACCAAAAATGTTTTCCTTTCTTTCCCCGTGTTTGAATTTCTTTGTTCTTTAATGGACCTTCCGCCTAACTCAACCCTAAAAGCTAGCTCATGAGGTAAGGATTACCCAAAACCATATACGGAGACAAACAACTCATCCTCAACAAATGTGGGATACTTAACACCTCCGCTCGCCGAGGCCTGCCAACTGTGGGCCCAACATTGGCATACACAATAACAGGGATAGAATTGGCTCTAATACCAAGTTAAGAAATGGACCTTACACCTAACTCAACTCAAACGCTAACACTAGCTCATGAGGTGATGGCTGCCCAAAAGTACATGAGACAAGCCACCATCCCTCAACCAATGTAGGACACTTATCATTATATTCCTTAATCTCTATAGTTCGGCTGTTTGAACTGGGAACTTTTTTCTTGCAATTTGCTAAAAAATTCTTATGTTTTCTTGGTTTCACCTCCCAAATTCTTAGACCACTTTTCTGGTTGATATAGAATGTATTTCCACCTGAGATCCAGTAGCAATCCAATTCAAAACCAGCTTCACCCTCACGTAAAAACTTGACCATGAGGAAAGAAGTAATTCTAAGTGGGAAAAGAAGACAAAAATGGTGTGGACTTAAAGGGCTTAAAATCCCACTCTTTGTCGTATGTCTGTGAGAGAATGGTTGGTGTAAAGTTATCTTGCACAAGAGAAACAGAGTAGGTAATGGGATTTGCTACCAATGGAGAATAGATATGAAATGAGCAATCTTATGTCCAAGAGATTCAACTGCTGTATCTCATTTTAGCACAGTAGCTTCAGCGTACTCTCTCTCTTAATGGTTACACTTATAAAAAAAAAAAGTCCGCCTCTCTGCAAATGGGCTCGCGGTATTTTTAGAGAGAAATCTCCTTCTTAACCTGAATAAACATGCCATCCCATTTCCATTTATTACAATGACAATGAATTGAAAAAGTGGAATGGACTGTGTTCCAAAAACAATATTAGCTTGTTGCGCGTTTAACTACATTTCCTAAACATGAATGAGGTGGGTAGGCATCTGGGGTGTTCAAGTGGGGAAAAATATGAGCCCTCAACTGAGGAGCATACGGATATGAGCCAAGTAACAGAAGATACTTACACCAGGCAGCAAGAGAGAATCAACTATCAGTAGCTTAGCACCAAAGCGTTTAGCAAGTGCTTTGGCCAATGTCTCTTGATAAATTTCTGAACCTGTGAGCAGTCAGCATTGAGTCAAAAATGTGATATTGAGGGCTGGATAGAATTCAATAAAACTAGGAAGAGATTCCGCATATATGGGCAATAACTACCTGCTGGACCTGATAGCAAAATCCTAGGGCACACTGTGGGGAGATCTGAAGTATATTTTGCAAACTTGTTACACTTCAAGTGTATATAAGTGGAAGCAATGAGAATATTCTTGGTGTTCTCACTGTCACAGGACAAAAAACATTAATAAGTGCAGAAATCAATCAAACAAATTCCAGAATTATACGAGTACCAACTTTAACTTGAACAAACTAAATGTTACAATGAGAAGTAATGAAAATAACACTAAAGCAATGCCAACCAGCAAATTAAAATTAAAATATAAAAAAGGTGAGACCAAGATTCACCTTAGATAATATGGAAAATTTTCAAATGAGACCTCAATATTGTTGAAATCAAGTACTCCTTGCTGTAAGGCATTCTTAAATGCTTGGCGCCTAGTTAAAGCCGAAATTGGAGGATCAAAATCCTTGAATAGCTCTCGGAAATCCCTTTGCTCCTCGAGAATTTTGGAAATGCGGCCACTTAAATAAAACTCAGACGCAGAAGATCCAGTATGTACTCCCAAGAGAGGTTGCACATTCCCAATCTCTGCATCAACTGAATCTAGCACAGTGTTATCAAGATTCAAGTTATCATTTCCAACATCAGGAGATATCACATCATTCTTCGCATCCACCAAAACACGAGGTACATCATTGCAATCAGAAGCATCCTTCATATCAGTATCTAAATCATCTTTCTCTGCCACTCCACTGGCAGCGGGCAGTATTGGCAACTCTGAACATTGTTTTACATCCTTACCATTTTGAGATGATGGTGGGAGAAGGGACAACTCTTTTGAAAGATTTGACAAAGATGCCAGGGTTGATGCAACTGCTACAGTGGAGGGATCCCTGGACCTTGCCTCAAGATGCAGTCCTGTGATTGATCCACTATGAGCTTCCAATATGCTAACAGGACGAGCAAAACTTGCAGCAGATAAGTTGTCATCAAAGATCTAACGTATAAGTCAAGGAAACGCTGATAACTCAGTTCTAGTAACTAAAATGGATTTCACATCATTTTACATGTATATGAACTCTCAAACACAATGAATTAAGGATACATAAGAATGTTGACCAGATGACCCAAAAACAACCTCATCACCTCCTTTGAGAGGGACAGTAGAATTTTTAGGGTAGACCTTGCCATTGACTTGCACATCGCCCTTCTTCCCCATAACTTCAAGCAGAGTGATGGATACCCCTTTCTAGTCATAAAGAAACCATAAACAGAATAAATAATGTTGTTTCTCTACTCCAAGTGGGAAACAAAGGAAAACACTGTTAAATGATGAAGAAATACTACTTCTGAGCCTGGAAAAAGTAGCATCTTAAGAAAAAGTGAGGTTTACCTCTGTCTCGGTGTGCTTGAGATTACATAAAGTTTTACTAACAGAAGAATCTCCTATCCACAAGTCACTGCCACGACCTTGACCTACAGTATAAGTTGCACGATGCATGACAACATGAGGATTCTGCAAAGGCAAATAAAAGTAAATTAGTGAATTAGGTGGTTTATTTCAGAAGAAAGCTCATGAAAAGTAAGCATCTGGATGTTGTTGATACTTGATATGGTAAATATGTAAAGTAATCCAGCTTACTTTTAAAAGTGAAAAGAGCTCGACATTTTTAAGATATAAAGAATTTAACAACATATAAATAAACAATTTAATTGTGAACTTCCCTAAGACAGCCAATTGAGTTGGCCAGGGCCAAGCCTTGTCTGCTCAACACACTAAAAGTGAAATTGCACCCCAGATCCCCATCTCATAAGAATAATTATTACAACCAGACTTAATTGAGTTAGTTGGAGTTAGTTGAGACCAAATCAGTCTGGAGACAAATATAAAATTGCACTTCGAGTCTTTAAGTCTAACTCAACTTTCAAAAGGTTTCTGACACCAACTTATCATGTCTATATCTTTTCTTTTCTTTTTTTGTCTTTTTTGGTATTCCAGCACTCATCTCAGCCACCTCAGGCACTCATATCGGTTTTCTGAACAGAAATGAGACACTACTTCACAGTCTTATGCTTTTCTACAAGTTCTTTTCCAGCACACAAAACAAACTTTCTCGAGAAGTGAAATGGAGCACCCTGAATAATCTCAAATAAACCCTTCTTTGAACAAGTCTTTAATTAGTTTTATCAACAAAAACAAACAAACAAAAAAAGAACCAACAAAAACAAAAAGAATACCTTTAATCAGCAACAAATATCTTAGCAACTACATTTAGAAATTTAATATCCCTATATAGACTACGGATCCGCATCTACTCTTTTTTTTACAGTTTTGGAAAATATTATGTGTGCTCACGCATTCCCTACATCTAAACACTAAAAACACAGAGTTTCAGCAGAAAATTGTACTAAATCAGATCAAGACATTCAATTAAAACGGAGGGAGTAACTCAATATCAGAAGTGGAAAGGCAAAAGATGAATAAGTTGAAGCTACAAGCCCTATGCTAATCATTTTATTGAACATGAACCAAGACAATGCCAAATGTTACAAAGAGTTTAGCATTGAGCTTAAAAAAAAACCAATTCGAACATATACAAAAAAGGAAGTTTGTGTGTGCCACACTATAAGTAAATTAAAGAAAACCCTGGATCTTCCATATCGGCTTTTCAACTCCGTCCAACGGCATTTATTCCTCTCTCCATATATTTTCAACTTCTTTAACATCCTTTCTTCCCCTCTTCCATATCATCCAAAAATGGCACAACCGTGCTAGCCTCCTCGTTCTCCTCCACTTTCCCTCATTCTTAACCTCCAAATATTCCTCCTCTCTCCTCATTCTCAACTCCAAGTCACCAGGATCTCACTGGTTCCATTGGCTAGCTAACGGTTACTATTTTCGCGTCAAAATTCGATCAAGATCACATATTTACCAAATTTTCATCTTAAATTCTTCTGGAGTCTTCACTACTTTACCAAGTTACAAGAAGCAAAGATAAACATATAGAAAGCTTAAGATAAGAAGCAAAACCTACCTGAGAGCACTGCGAAACAAGTTTACCCCATGCAGCAGTACCAACATTAGATTTCAGCTGCCGCTTCTTTCCCCGATTCAATGCCGACTCTTTTGCCTTAGATTTCTCTACATCAATCACAGAATCACCTAAAACCCATCACACAAAAATTCAAGAAACCAACACAAAGAAACATCCAAAGATTTTAAAAAAAACTCAAAGCACATGCAAGAAAAAAATTATACCTAAAGTCATGGGTGATACCAAAGGCTCGTTTGCCACTTCAGCTTCCAGCGATTTTTGTGGCACATCAGCAGCAGCGGCCAGATCAGCTGATCGAACCTCTTGTTCAGCAGATTCAGGCCCTGATTCATTCAACTCACCCTGGATTTTCTCCCCAAGCGTATCATTAGTCGACGATGATAATGCCTCCGCCGCCTACAAAGCGGATCAAATTATATAGAAAAATTCAAAGGAAAAAGAAATCTTTTATGCAGGGTACATGCAGGCATGTAAAAGATAATCAAGATTTAGTGGTCTGGTCTATTAAATTATTACAATTTTATAAAATCTGTTTACATGAATTTAACCCTAAATCTGATAAGAGAAACCCTAACCTTGGACCGCTTGCCGTTAGAAATAGGGGAGGAGGGAGAAGAGAGAGAACGCTTGGAGGACGAAGAGCTGCGTCTGGTCTCAACCATGTTTGATCTTTTCTCCTTCTTCTTCCACAGATCCAAAGAATTAGAGAAATGAAGCAAAAACCGATTTGGATGTTCGGAGTAATAAATAGAGAATTATAGTGTGTGTGTGTGTGTGGAAAATGGGGAGAGAGAGAGATAGAGAGACAAGGGGAGAAGGTGAATGATTGCGTGAATATCAGTTATAGAGTTCCGTCTGTTTGCTGAATTTATATGCTGCTAAACTTTAAAGTGGCAAGGACCAGCTACTAGCTAGTAGTAGGAATTAGGGAACAAGTCTGTTTTTCATTTGATTTTCGTTTCTGGAAATTAAATAGTACCGTTGTATTGTTTTGTAAATACCACATGTTAAAAATTTATATATATCTATCTATCTATATTTATATTTATCTATATATATATTTATATTATTATCAAAGTATGAATAAAATATTAGATTATAAAAATAACATTTTATTATTAAGCATAATAAATCACAACAAAAGGACATAATCGGAATTTTAGACATTAGCTTTGTAGTCCTATTAGTTTTAGGACATAATACTACATGATAGAAATACTACATAATTACCTTTAGGAATCCTATTATTATAATTATTTCAGGCATAAATACTGGATATTAAAATAGACGCGCGTCCTAGCGAAGTATAATTATTGTTATAATTTATAAATTACTTTCTCCGTAGTTTTGTAGTTTTAGTAGAAAGACTTGTGACTTCAGTTTATTTGTATAATGACCTATACATGCATATATATACACATTTGATTTTCCAAGTTAAGGTGAAACACATTATTGTTATATTACATACATAGTTCTAATAAGGAAGTGAGTTTATAAGGTTAAAATCTCAATCAACTTTAAAGTCTTAAATAATAGGATTTTGTTGAGAGAATAAGAGAATGAAGATGTAATTGAGAGAATTTTCTTTCTGTCAAATCTGTACAGAACTTGTTCTTATATACAAATAAAAGGAATTTTTTAATAACTAACTATGCCACTTGGCCTATGACTATTAGCTATTCTATAACAAAATTATTTGATAGAAAGAGAAAGAATATTTTATCTACAAGAGATAGAGAAATTTGCACATATATCCTTGTCTTATTCTGTAGCAGGCCCAAGAGGTTTCAGACGAATTTGCGCCCAATAAAATAGACCAAAGAATCAGCAGCACAAGTATTTTGAACCCAAAACACCTAGAGCCCAATTGTGAAAAGAGTCCTAATCCAAATCTCCTATACATCTGCTTTATTTGGACAAAAGACTTTCACCTCGTTTGTGTCGGTCTTCTTTTTCTCAATTTCAGCTTCTTTGCTTTCCAATTCTTCACAGAATCACCATTAATTTCTGAAATTTGTGAACCTTCGATTCCAACATCCCCCCTCAAGTTGGAGGGATGTAAAACAACCCCCAACTTTCCCAAAGTAGTCTTATGGATAGGACCAGAAAGGGGTTTTGTGAAAACATCGGCAATCTGAGAAAATGAGGGAACAAAGGATAAAGAAATGAGACAAGCAAGATATTATTGTCGAACAAAGTGACAGTCAAGGTCGACATGTTTGGTGCGTTCGTGAAAGACTGGATTTTTGGCGATGTGGATAGCGGCCTGACTGTTAGAGTTAAGAGGTACAGGAATAGAAGGAGTAAGAGAAAGGTCTTCAAGAAGACAGAGAAACAACGTGAGTTCAGCGACGACTCAGCGCATAGAACGGTACTCTGCCTCGGCGGAGGAAAGGGACACCAAAGATTGCTTCTTGGACTTCCACGAAATAGGAGAAGAACCAAGGGAAATGTAATATCCATTGATAGAGCGGCGAGTGTCCGGACATCGACCCCAATCTGAGTCACAAAAAGCAACAAGCTTTAATGAGGGATTAGAGGAGAGAAAAAGACCTAAACCAGGGTCCAAAAGAAGGTAACGTTAACAACGTAAAGCAACATCAAAATGAGGATGACGAGGCGATTGCATGAATTGAGTGAGGTGCTGCACAATAAATGATAAATCATGACAGGTGTGAGTTAAATAATTGAGTTTGCCTAAAATTTTACGATATATGAAAGGATTTAGAAGAAGATCACCTTCATTCATACGCAAGTGGCAAGAAGGATCAAGAGGAGGAGAAGCTGGTTTGGATTCCAAGTAGCCAAATTCAGAGAGAAGATCCAAGGTAAATTTTCTTTGAGTTAATATGATTCCTTGTGTTTCCCTATGTGAGCACATGATTTTTGCACTAGGCAAGTAAATTCCAAAATTAAAATAAATAATATTTTTGGGTGCAATTACATGTTTTGATTGAAATTAAATACATTTGTGTGATTGAATAACTAGAAATTAAAATTAGAAAATCAAAAATATAGGTTAAATACTTGCATTTTTGAATTAATTAGTTAAAAAAAATCAACAAAAAAAGAGCACTAATAGCGGAAATTATGGGAAAATAGTAAAAAATTGCCAAAAAATATCATAAAATTAGTGAAAGTAGGAAATTGAATAATTTAAATAATACAAAAAGAAAAAATGAAATACAAAAGAAAATTACCACAAAATAATTAAAATACCATAAAAATACAAAAATATATAGTATAATCACATTGGGCTAAAAGAAATTCAAAATTAGTGGCCCAAACACATTGGCCCAAAAGAGCCGGTCCATTTCAACAAATAACACTGATCTCAACCGTCTGTTTGCCAAATCCAACGGCTGAGAATCAATCCGGAATTAATTAAATTGATTAGGTTTGAGATCAAATCTTAGACGTCCAAGTCTTTTGATCTAAAGGAGGATAATATATCTCCCATTGAGACTAAGACGACACCGTTTTGGGGCAATCAATCCTGGCCATTGATCATCAATGATCCAACGGCCAGGAGTTCATCAGCCTTTCCGAGTATATAAGGTTTATGTCTCATTAGAGACAAGCCATTACATACAACATAAACCCTAGCCGCCTTAAGCTCTTACCCTTCTTCTTCGTCTTCATCTTCGCCGGCCATGGAGGCCACCACCTTTCACGGTGGTCTCCGGCCACCTCTTCACCCCAAACCACTCTCACCCTCTTCTCCGTCACAAGCCTCGCCCTAAAACCCCTTGAAACCCCCCTGTTCTTGGAATTCCGGTCATCGGAGTTCATCTCTGGTGACCTCAACCTACGAGAACCCACCCCAAATCAACATCACAGAACCACCTTACCCTGATCTATCCCCCCACACCATTGCTTTCCCTCGAATCTGCCTCCATCTCTTCGAATATCCAAAAGAAAGTTGCTGGAACCCTAACTCCGGCGACTCAAACCAAGTTTCCTCTAAAGATCTCACCTTTACCCTCTCTGAACACCCCCCTCCAAACCAAAACCTCAAAAGACTTCATCTTGAAGTCTAACAAGAAAACCAGAAAAAGAAATCAAGAAATAAGAAATAAAGAAAAAGAGGAAAAGAAGTCTAAAAAAGAGAGTGAAAATAAAGGGGAAATGGAAGCTCAGGGGACCGGCCCTGCAAAGCTAACTCCCCTTACCTATCTATGTTTTATTTGCTTTCCTTTTGTCTGTTCATTTCATGTTTTCTTCTGTTTTGTTATATCTTGGTGTTTTGATCTTGTTTTGTTTCTCTAGTTTAAAAGATCCGTATTGATTTCACTTTTTTTCTTCATCTTCTGTGTATACTGTGGTTCCTGATTTGTTAGCTTTCAATATCTTGACTGTTCTTCTCTTCTGTTTCTTTGCATGTTTAGTTTTAGTGCTAGTTTAGCCGTTTGATTCCCATTTTCCTTCATCTCCTATATTAGGGTTATCTTGTGTTTAATCTGGGTTTGCTTCTCTGTTTTAAAGATCTCCATGTTCTTCTTCACCCTTTGTTTGTATTTATGGTTTCTTATTTGTTGGTTTTCAACATCTCTTCTGTTTGTTTTGGTTCTAAGTTTAGCCGTTTGATTGCCCATTCTCCTTCATCTCCTATATTAGGGTTTCTTATGTTGGTTTATAGTATCTCTTCTGATTTTTCTTATCTACTAAATGGCATGCTTAAGATTGGGGTTTGATCTTTTGAAATCTGAGTTAGTGATCCTGCTTCTCGTTTCTGTCACTTTTGCATGATAGATTTAGGGATTTTATTCATTGTTTTTCCATGTTCTTCTGTTCTTCATCTTCATTTTATCTATCACATGCAAATGTCAAGCTAGGGTTAGTATTTGGAAAGTGGATTATGATTACAATTCTTATGTTACTCTGTTAGATCCATTGTTCTTGTGTCTGATGTCTCTTGACTGCTTTGTGAGATCTAGTCTCTATGAGTCTATGTCCATGAACTCTAAATGTGCTCTGGGTCTTTCAGTGAATCATTTAACATAAAATGGTTGTAACTAAGCCTGATTGATATTTAATTGGCACTTTGCTACATGAAATTGAGTTATGTTAGTTGATTGATTAAGATTCAACATTATCAAACTTCTCTTATGAGTTTTAATTGATTGATGAACAATGTTTGGTTTTATTTGGCTATGTGTGCAATTGTATATTGAAATGGCTAAGTTTGCAATAGTGTTATATTAGTATGAGCAGTGTTAATGCCCATCAATCTTAGGGGAATTGGTTATAGCTGCAATAGTACTAAGTCTCATAAATGGCTAGTATTGAAATAGGTTAAAATTGAAAATCAAATAAAAATAAGTTACAAGTTAAATAAGTGACCAAGAGTGGTCAATTTTGCAATTGACCAACTCTGCAAGGTCTTTCACATACTGGCTCACCCGTAAAATGGGCTAGTTGTGTAATAATTGGTTTAAGTTTGAAAGTTCAGACTTACCAAGGCTCAAATTGAGCCCTAAATCACAGGTGGTTAGGCCTGTAAAAGCCTTAGCCAAACCTGTGTTCAGTCATGGGCTTTAATTGCAAAAGCCAAGTCTCAACTTGAGACTAACAAAGTTTTAAATAGTTTATGTATAACAATAAAGCAGGTTAGTCCTGCAATTAGCTTAAAATGAAATAAAAGTCTTTCAATTAACAGAAAATGGAGCAAAAATGGTTAAAATTAAAATAGTTCTTTAAGTTAAAATTGGCCAGTCCTTAAATACCAGTGCAAGGACTGGCCCTTAGTTAAATAAGTTAAAAAATGCTGAAAACCTGACCTAGGTAGGTCGGGTAATTCAGCTTTGTCCTTAAGGGCATAAAGGGAATACAAATTGGTAAAATGGTAGATTATATAGAACACATAGGGACATAGGAGTCATTTGTGCTCCTGATTTCTGCAATTATGCAGAGATTGAGAGGTATAATGGTCTCACTAAAAAGGAAAATCAGTAAAAATCCACAACTAGTAGGGACACTCTGGTAAAAGCTTAAGAATAGAATCAAAAAGAACCTTCCAGCACATGCTGGAAGGGATCTTGTAACAGAATTGGGGTGTAAAATGTAGATTTAGTGAGTTTTAAGGGGAGGAAAATGGAACTAACTCATATTATTTTCCCCCAAGAAATCTGCCAATCTATACCTATAAATACCCCCTAAAAAGACTAATTGATGGCTGGTTTTTCAATAGAAAAATTTAGAGTGAATACAATAGCAAATAGCAAATAGTTTTCTGCATAGTTCGAGTGAGAATCACTGGTTAAGTTGTTTGTTTGTGGGGTTTCTGCTCGACTTCTTCTGGGATTTCTTATTTGTTGTTGCTGTGTTGTCCTGCTCGTTTGAAATTCAGTCCTACACTGTTGCATTGCCTTGCTTGAGTCTATTGCTGTTGTTTGCTCTTGTCTCCCTCAGAACTCATCGGCTTCATTTTTGCTGAATCGGGTACATACCCTGTTCGACGAGATGTAATGTTGAAATTTGGATGAAAAATGAAGTTCAAAGATTAAAGTCATCACTGTCATTTTTGTATCATTGTTTATTTCTAATTGATAGTGTAGTGTAGCTTGATCTGTAATTTTAAATGTATTGTAGTATGTATAAGTAGAAAGACCAAAACAAAAATAATGTAATAGCTAGTATTATAGTAGTAGTATAGTCATAGATAGCACATCACTTAGTTAAGTAGGTAAAACCCTTAAAACAAAGTTAAAATGACCCTCACATGAATCAATAACAACAAGCTCATAGTAGAACTATCAATCATGCTCACGTAGTTAGTATGTTTTGTAGATCAATACCTGGATTTGAGTAAGCTAAAAGAGGAAACAACCAGATGAAGTAAGAACTAGGGTGAAACTGGCTTTGTGAACATCAAATAAGCTTGGCTCGTATTAACATCAGTAGTTAATCACATCTGTGAATTAGTATATAGATACAAACAAGTCCAAAAGGAGAAGAATAGTTAGAAGAAACGATAAATCGTTTGCAACTGGGTCTGTGACACTGCATAAGCTAAGTTATATTAGAATCAATAATATAATTGTGTACATATCATTAGATCACTTAGCCTTAGATAACCTGGTTATCATTAGTAAGTAATTGGACTGTTCAAATAATGTCTAATATAGTTGAATCGCTTTTTTTTTTCTCTTTTTCTTAGCTAAGTAATTTCAACGCTGGTATAGGTCATTTAGCATAAAACAAAGGAATAAGAGTAGTTGATTCATATATACATTAGTTAGTTGTAATCTAGAACTAATATTGATCATCTTGTACCATGGTTTTCCTTTTCTGATAAATAAAAGTATTTTGATCTCATTCTTAATCCTGTATGTCTGTTTTACCATAAATTCTACATTTCTGCTTTTGTTATTGTTATTTCGATCTGGTATGGGCCTGATATACAACGTGGGCCTGGATTGTATTAGTAAATTCGTTGGGCCAATGGCTAAAAGCCTAAGCCTTATTCGGGTCATTAAGACCTGGACATATGTGGTATTATACTGAGGATTGTTCCAGAATCCAGGCCCAATAACAGTAGAAATAACAAGGGCATGGACTTATTTTCTGGAATTATAATTAAAATATAGCTAAGGAAAAAACAAAAATAGAATAACATAGTATGCACATATTTAGATTGAGACTTTAAAATTTAATTGGGACGAGCCTCACATGACACCAAATAGTGGGGCCCCCCTTTAGTAACAAAGTAAAAGATGTAAATAAAATTGGGAAAGCTACTAGTAAATTTCATGGCTTCTCCCAAAAGACTTAAAAGCCGATAGACACTATTAGGCACGGTTTAATATACCTTCCTTAAATATAAGTGTGCACTTGGTGCGACTCAAATCCCAAATCCCGGCGAAGCCGAAATGTACTAAAGGTCACAGGCGTACTAATTGCGGTGTGACTCGAAGTACGTTTTCGCAACGTCGTAATTCCTAAAAATGTTAAAAGTGAAAACATATACATATTGTTAGAATCTATAATAAGTCAAAACAAATTTGAGAATGATGGTTGAGCGACCGTGCTAAAACCACAGAATCCGAGAATGCCTAACACCTTCTCCCGGGTTAACAGAGTTCCTTATCCAGGTCTTTGTTTCGCGGACTGTAATAACAAAGTCAACTTCCTCGGAATCGGGATTAACCGGTGACTTGGGACACCATTATCTTCCTAAGTGGCGACTCTGATAATTAAATAAAAAATTCCGAACCAATTATCCTTTATGTGGAAAAACTCCTTCCTCTTTGTTGTTATATCCGTCTCGGGTATTAACACTGAGGTATACCCTACGTATCTTTCCAAATGTATCGGTACTAAAACCTTGTTGTGGGGTAGTAAAAAGGGAGGTGTGACACCCTAATGATCTCAATACCCAAAAAATAATGTGTTTGACCTAAATCCTTGATTTTGAACTCAGAGTTTAGAAACACATTAAAAGAATTAAGTTCTATAGGGTCATCTTCTATTAGTAAAATATCATCGACATGGATAGTAATAATTGTAATGGTGCCTGTTGATTTCTTGAAAAAGAGTGAGTGGTCATTGAGCGAATGAGAGTAACCTTTGAAATTCAGAGCAGCAGTAAGACTGGCATACCACTGCCTAGAGGCTTGGCACAAACCGTAGAGAGATTTGCGTAGTTTACAAACATGAGCAGAGGTGGGAGAGGTAAGTCCAGCTGGAAACTTCATGTAAACTTCCTTCTGTAAATCACC
>JASVEL010011296.1:0-88381 GCA_032618575.1 Nicotiana noctiflora | reverse complement strand
GCAGGTTGAATTATATTAGCAGATATATTGCTTAGTTGACATCAACCTGTGTGCCCATTTTCAAATTATTAAAGAAAGATGATGCGGTAAATGGGACCGAGGAATGTCAAGACGCATTTGACAAAATCAAGGAAATATCTGGCCAATCCTCTTGTGTTGGTTCCTCTAGAACCTGGAAGTCCCTTGATCCTTTATCTGACTGTATTTGGATAATTCTTTTGGCTGTGTACTGGGGCAGCATGATGACATAGGGAAGAAAGGGCAAGCAATATACTATCTCAGTAAGAAACTTTCATCTTACGAGGTAAAATACACTCATATGGAAAGGACATGTTGTGCTTTAATATGTGTTGCACACAAGTTGAAACATTACCTGTCGGCTTATACCACTTATCTTATATCTCGTTTGGATCGACTGAAGTACATCTTCTAGAAGTCTATGCCCACAGGAAGGCTCGCTTAATGGAAAATTCTGCTTACAGAGTTTGATATTGTTTATGTAACCCGCACTACAATGAAGGCACAAGCAGTCGCTGATCATTTGGTAGAAAATCTAGTTGATGATGAGTATGAACCATTAAAGACATGTTTTCCTGATGAGGAGACAATGAATATTGAAGAATTGGAACAAGACGAAAAGCTGGGCTATAGAGCCGTCAATAGCAAAGGGTCAGAATTGGAGAAGTGCTCATTTCAGAAACGGGTCAGCATTATCCTGTTACCGCTCAACTCCAATTTTTCTATACTAATAACATGGCCGACTACGAAGCATGTATACTGGGATTAAGAATGGCAATAGACATGGGTGTTCAAGAGATTTTGGTCATGGGTGACTCGGATCTCTTGATACATCAAATTCAGGGAGAATGGGAGACAATGGACTTGAAGCTTATACTATACTGACAATGTCTACATGAACTATCTCATTAGTTTTAGTCCATAGAGTTCAAGCATATCCCAAGAATGCACAATGAAGTTGCAGATGCCTTGGCCACATTGTCTTCCATGTTGCACCATCTGTACAAAACTTGTATAGATCCATTACAAATACAAGTTCATGATCAAAATGCTTATTGTTTCACGGTAGAAGAGGAACTTGATGGTAAACCATGGCTCCATGATATTAAAGAATATTTGAGGATTGGAATGTACCCAGCGCAAGCCACGGGAGATCAGAATAGGGCTATAAGGCGACTAGCAAGTGGATTTTTCTTCAGCAGAGGGATTGTATACAAGAGAACACCAGATTTGGGTTTACTGAGATGTATAGATGCACAACAGGCCACTAAAATCATCGCGGAAATACATGCAGGAACTTGTGGACCTCATATGAGTGGATATGTTTTGGCCAAGAAAATACTAAGGGTTGGATATTATTGGTTCACTATAGAGCAAGATTGCATTAGATATGTGCGAAAATACCATCAATGCTAGATACATGGGGACTTGATTCATTCACCTCCATACGAGTTGCATACAATGTCAGCACCATGGCCTTTTGTCGCCTGGGGCATGGATGTCATCGGTCCGATAGAACCTGCAGCATCTTACGGGCACAGGTTTATCCTGGCAGCCATTGATTATTTCACTAAATGTTTGGAGGCGAAGACATTTAAAGCAGTAACAAAGAAGGCAGTAGTGGATTTCGTATATACAAACATCATATGCCGCTTCAGAATTCCCAAGGTGATTATCACGGACAATGGAGCCAATCTTAATAGTCATCTCATGGTAGAGGCATGTCAGAAGTTCAAAATCTTGCACCTTAATTCTACACCTTATCGGCCTAAAGAAAATGGAGCAGTTGAAGCTGCAAATAAGATATTAAAAAGATTCTCCAAAAAATGGTAGAGGAATCGAGACAGTGGCATGAAAAATTACCATTTGTTCTAATGGGTTATCGTACTACTGTGCGTACTTAAATTGGTGCAACCCCTTACTCATTGGTGTACGGAACGGAAGTAGTGATACCTGCAAAAATTGAAATACCTTCCCTCCGGATCATAGTTGAGGCTGAAATTGATGATGATGAATGGGTAAAGGCCCAACTAGAGCAATTGAGCCCGATTGATGAGAAAAGATTAGCAGCAGTATGTCACGGAAAGTTGTACCAATAATGGATGGCCAGAGCATATAACAAGAAAGTACGTCCACGGAAATTTGAGGTCGGACAATTGGTGTTAAGATGTATTTTACCGCACTGGGCCGAAGAAAAAGGAAAGTTTGCCCATAATTGGCAAGGGCCGTTTAGGGTATCTCGGGTATTGTCCAACAGAGCTTTATATCTGACAGATGCAGAAGGGAAATATGTAGAGACTTCCATGAACTCCGATGCAGTCAAGAGATACTATGTATGATTTCTTTCATATATACAATTGTATTTGTCATAATTTTGAGATTGAAATGATGAAGGCATTTTATTTCTCTATCCAAACACTTTACCCATTGCTACCCCTTTTGAGCCTTATTATATTATTCTTTCGTACCCCTCTCTCGGAATCAATAATGAAGTCAAAATAAATGACGAAATGAAAAGAAAAGAAAAAGAGAAGATTGAAATGAAAAAAAAAGAAATAAAAGGAAAAGATATGAAAAAATATACAAAAGAAGAAAATCGGGAAAAAGTCAAATGACGAAGAAACCCTAAGGTATGAACGACGTCTGACTTGATCCCGAAATGGTACGTACACAGCCTCAATGAGGTTCAGTCACGACAGAAATAAAACCCAAGTTTCCCCAAAGATTGAAACTAGGGCAGAAGTTATGTTTTTATGATTCCGAGAGTTGTAATTATTTTTGAACCCACATTTTAAATTTGAGCCTTTATACCTTTCTTTCTAAACCCATCCAAAAGCCACATTACTGTCCAAAGGAAGACCTTCAGATTAATTTCAAGAAAATGACAATGCAACGAAAATAAAGGAAAAACATATCACGGACAGTATCCGGGAGTTTGAAGACAAAAAAATATAAGAAAATAAAAATGAGAGAGTCTTATTGTTGAAAACCCTCATGGGCACCATAAGGCGAATGTAAGTTGAGAGAAAATGAAAATGAGAGAGTCATATTGGTGAAAACCCTCACGGGCACCATAAGGCTAATGTGAGTTGAGAGAAAATAAAAATGAGAGAGTCTTATTGGTGAAAACCATCACTTGCACCATAAGGCGAATGTGAGTTGAGAAAAAAATAAAAATAAGAGAGTATTATTGGTGAAAACCCTCACGGTCACCATAAGGCGAAAGTGAGGAATGACCTTATAAAATAAAAGTGGCAAGACAAGAAAGGTTTGGGTTGATGAAAGGGGAAATTAAGTCAGCAACGATTTGATTGGACACACTGGGTCGGATATTCAAATGCATGGCATGGAAAAAGGAATCATCTTTCCTACCCAGATAAGTTCTGTCTTTTAATCCAAAATATCTGTATCCTAAATTCAGGTCATTGCATTTCATTTACTTGTTCAAAACCAGTTGCCAGTTGAAAGCTAACTACCAGCTTATGATGTTGGACGGCGCAATAATACTGCATCCTCCAAAGAATAGGAGAAAATAAATAACACATGGCGATCATATATACCAAGGGAAGAAAAGAGAAAAGAAACAAAAAGAGAAAAACAAAAGGGGATTACAAGGAGGAATTGGAAGGACGATCAAGAAAGAACGGCAAAGCAGTACAAAGAAAGATGAGGCAAATGGTGGAAGCAAGGCTAACAAAGAATGCTAGTTGCCAACCATCATTTTATAAATAATAAATTGTTCACTGATTAAGACATGAACAAAAGATTCAAATTCTTGCTAATCACTTTAAAGTGATGTGACCGATGTGGGAGAAACAATCAAGAGGAAGCAGCAATAAGGGAATGAATCCACGTTGGAAAAATCAATAATCAGGAACCTACCCAAACAACGGGGGAGGTATTACCTTTTATTTTTCAAAAATACACCCAGTTATCAAAATGAGGGAAAATTTTTATATATTTTAATTTTTGCATCAGGTGCCCACCTGGATAACAAGGGAATACTTTTCTGCATTGTTAATTTCTGCTTAGACGCCCACCTGGATAACAAGGGAATACTTTTCTGCATTTTAATTTCTGCATCAGGCGCCCACCTGGATAACAAGGGAATATTTTCTGCATTTTTCATTTCTGCATCAGGCGCCCACCTGGTTAACAAGGGAATATATTATGCATTTTTAATTTCTCCATCAGGTGCCCACCTGTATAACAAGGGAATACTTTTTCGCATTTTTAATTTCTGCATCACGCACCAACCTGGATAACAAGGGAATACTTTTTTGCATTTTAATTTCTGCATCAGGCGCCCACCTGGATAACAAGGGAATGCTTTTCTGCATTCTTAATTCCTGCATCAAGCGTCCACCTAGATAACAAGGGAATACTTTTCTGCATTTTAATTTCTGGATAACAAAGGAATATTTTTCTGTACTAGGCGCCTACCTGGAAAACAAGGGAATATTTTTCTGCATTTTTAATTTCTGCTCTAGGCGCCCACCTGGATAACAAGGGAATACTTTTCTGCATTTTAGTTTCTGCATCAGGCGCCCACCTGGATAACAAAGGAATACTTTTGTTCATTTTAATTTCTGCATCAGGCGCCCACCTGGATAACAAGGGAATAAATTTCTGTTCAGGCACCCACCTGAATAAAAAGGGAATACTTTATGAAAAATAAAATCATTCTTTGCTAACAAGTAACATCATAATAGATTGAAATCCCCATACTGGGGCAGAGGAAAAAGTTTTCTTTGTTTTTGTAATAACCAGCTACTGATCCAGATAACGAAGAAACACATTTTTGAAGTCATATAAGCGGAATGAAGCAATATGTTTGAAATAAGTCACAACCAAAAGATTTATCAAAGAATGGAAGATGCAAATAAAGAGGAAGATGCAAGATGAATGATCAAGGCAACACAAGACGCAAGACATATATATGAATTTTTGTAACTCATAGACCATAGCTTGTAATAAGGAGTCAGTCAGCAGTAACAATAACAACAACATCAATAGCATTGAAATCACAGCTTTCTTGGTAGTTTCAAAGTTCCAAACATTCCCGAACTACACTGACCTTATTCCTGTATAGCCTAGGATATGTAGGCAACCTTTGAAGCAGGGTGCAGTCAAAACTTTTCAAAAATGCTTCATACGGAATATGAAAGTGGGCAAAAATCTCTCATTACTACTCACTTGTCTTTGCATGAAACTCTTCGTGTTCCCAAGCAAAGAGGGGCAGCTGTGAGCACGTGATTTTTGCCCCAAGCAATTAAATTGCAAAATATAAAATACAAAAATGATTGTTGGTTGCAATTGTTTTGATTAGTACATAGAAAATACTAGTGTTTGTTTTTAATTGCTAAAAATAAATTTGAAATGAAAATACAAAAAGGAAATTAATTAGAGAAATATCACAAAAATTATAGAATAAATACTAGGAAATTGGAAAATTAAGCAATAATACAAAAAATGGGAAAATCAAGAAAAAATAGAAAAATGGACAATAAAAAAACAATACATTAGTGAGAAATAAATACAAAGGAAAATTCAAGAAATTAAATAAAATACAAGCCATAAATAACAAAAAATACAAAAAACTACAATGTATAATATCAATTTGGGCCAAATAGATATAATATATCCAGCCCAAATACACAAATACTGACCAGGCCCATGCCATTTTAGCGGGTCTGCCCAATTGCTAAACCAAACGACGCCGTGTGATCGTTAAATTTGGGCTGTTGATGCAATTGATCAACGGACCAAGTAAGACGGTGCCATTATTAATAAAACGACGTCGCTTAAGGGGATCAATCTCAACCATCCATTACACCTAATCAAATGGACGAGGCTAATGAATCATTTAACCAAATGACATAGTGTAGGGAATTAAATCACGACAATTAAAATAGCTAATCTAACAGACCAAATGAAAGGCCTCATTAAACCAAACAGTGTCATTTTAAAGGCCAAATAATCCTGGCCGTTCATCTCAGCCAAACCAACGGCTAATGATCAATAGCATATAATTAATATATATCAAACCCCCCTTTCAGTCTCCTCATTACACACATACACTCCCCATCTCACAAACCCTAGCCGCCCTTAGGTTCTTCTTCTTCCTCCCACCTTCTCTCATGGAGACCACCGGAATCCTACCGGTGATCAGTCTCCAACCTTCTTCTCCGACTCAGGCCAACCTCCAAATACCCTTCTCCACTGTCTAACACTGCTAACAGCATTAACCCCGTCTAAAAGCCTACCAGTTCCCCACCGTCTTGAAATTCCGGTCGCCGGAACTCTAGCCGGCGACCACCAAAGTATGAACCAGTCCCCCATTTTAACACAACATGACCGTCTTGAGACGATCTATCACCCCACCATAACTATATGTCTCGAATATCATCCCAATCCTTTGAATATTAGGGAAAACCTTGCCGGAACCGTACTCCGGCGAGCACCCAAAAATGAAAATCTCTAAAAAAAACCTTACCCCAAGTCCCCAAACACCCCTCACACACTTAAATCAGATTCCCAAGAGCCTGTTTAGGAGATTTGATACTAAGGATATCAAGAGTCTCTGAAACACTGGAAAAATCAAGAAAATGAAAGAACGAAGAGAGAAAGAAGAAAGAAAGAAGAAAAAAAAGAAGGGAAAGGAAAAAGAAAGGAAAAATCCCTAAAAAGCTAAGTACCCTTAACATGTTTTTGTTCAGTGGTTCTTATGTTCTTACTTGTTTTGAAACTTGCTTCTGTTTAGCATCTTTTATGTGCTTATTTGATTAGAACTTGAATTTATTTCTATGCATGTTTAAAAACCTGAATCTATCTCTGTTCTATACCTTGTTCATACTTGTTCATATTGGCCCTGAATTTTATTTCATATGTGGCTTAAGTCGTCTAAGTGTTATTAAGTTCTAGTATTAGCTACCTGTAAATCATGTGCTATTAACTATTTTGATGTAATTGTTCAATAAATCCTATCTCGACTAGGGTTTTAATTAGTTGGAATTCAACCATTATCAACTTGTCTCTGTGAGTTCTGATTAATTTGAAAGTTAAGTCGTTATTAGGGTTACTTGTGCAAAATAACATGAATATGGCTATATTTGCAATATGATTTGTATGTTAGTTTCTTCTGAACTTCTGAGTGCTTATGTGTACTTAGGTTATATGTGTAAATGCTTTTGTGGCTATGTTTGCAAATACAGTATGAGTTTTGATTAGTGGATATCTTTGTAAAAGTGGCTAACATTAAAAGGTCTATAGTCTGAGATTGGTTAATTTTTAAAGCAAGTCTTAGGGTGCTATATGTTAAATACATTCAAATTACCTAAGTCTTGACAGACCTAATGTAGGTCGGGTAAATGTGATAAAATGCAAGGGGTAAAAGGGGAAAGGCAAATGGTATTTTTGTAGATTACATAGAGCTTATAGGGACATAAATAACTTTAGTGCTTGGTTTTTCTGAAAATACTTGAATAATAAATGGGAGACTAGGTATAACTAAAAGGTAATTATGTAATAAACCTTAGCAAGTGAGGGCAACTAGGTAAAACCTGCCCAATAGAACCAAAAAGAAAATCCCAGAACCTTCTAGAAGGGGTTCAAGGGCATTCCGTTACAATTCTGTTAGATCTTAATGTATTTAATTGAAAAGAGTAGGGGAGGGAAATAGAAATAAGTAATTTGAAATTCCCCCCAAAAATTACTCTATAAATAGGCTGTTACAAGCCTGAAAAGGGGGTTCACAATTTTTAAGGGTGGGAATTGAGGAGTTCGAATTTGGTTCCAATTTGAAGAGTTCAAAATTTCACATATTGAGTTAGATTTCTATGGATTAAACTCTTGGGATTTCCAGTTATACTGTTCTTCTACTTAGCCTTCGAGTCGAGTATTATTCCTAGGATCTTTGCTGGTGGATTCTCTGTTGTGTTCATCTCCACTAGCTTGGATTTCTGTTATTTCTCGAGTTGATTGTTGTTTATCTGTTGAGTTTGGGAGTCTGATGTGTTAATACCTGCTCCTGTTTGTTGTTGATATTTTTCTGCTACCATTGCTGACTTCTCTTCTCTTTCATCTTCTTAGAACTCATCAGTTATTTTCGTTTGATCAGGTATACTACTATCTCTCGAAGATGTAATTGAAAACTTGATAAATGAATGAAATGTTGGACTACTTTTCACTGAAGAAATCTCAGTTTTTCTTATTGTTTGTAGTTATAACTCGTAGATCCTCTGTAATTCATTAGGAATGGTTGTAATAAATATAGACTATATGAATTCGATTAGAGTAAAGTAGTAGTAGATAATAATATATTTAAACGTAGTTAGTAGTTTATCACCTAATTCTAAAGCTAAAACAGGCTAATACACAACTAATACACTTAGATATATATAAGTATGTTCTGAAACTACACATATAAACAGATACTTAGCCATTTTGAATTCTGAATCAGCGTCGTTTAATTCAAAAGCATAAGTAGTTCAGCTTGTATTACTGTTTATATACACTGAATATGAGTTATCTACAAATCCGCTTTTGAACCTTGTGATTATCAGTAGTTCAAGCATGTTTAGCTAATTCATAACACTGTTTTTCTTTAGTTGAAATAAAGTGACAAAATAATCCTGCAAACTAGTACCATGATAACTACTTGAATATCTGAACTTGCTATATAAAATAATAATACTAATACAAATTACTGTTTTAGAATGTCTAATTAGTTGTTAAATATTTGAAATTAGTAGTGGTTGAAAAATGTAACTTGGCAATGTTTGAAATGATTAATTAGTAGTACTGAATAATATCTGCTCAAATATTGATATTGAAATGTTAGCTTTGCTTTAGTTTCGCTTGTATAGTCTGGGCCTAGTCAAGAACACATGCCCAAATCTGGTTAAGGTAGTATTCCTGCCTTCAAATAGGAACAATGGTATACGTTGGGCTCTAGAGGCCCAATTGTCTTTAATAATAGACTGTTAAGCAGTCTAAAGTCCGGGCCCAATAACGAATAATGGCCTGGACTCCAATATTGTAGTTTGAAAAAGTAACACAAAAACAGTTATAGGAAGGAAAAACAAAAAATAGTTAATATAGTGTATTCATAGGATTGAACTTTAAAATAAGGGACGAGCCTCGTTACAAAGAATGAAAACACACGGGACCCCCAAATAAATCTCAACATAAAATTCTAAACTTGGAAGGACTGTTTAGCGAATTTCACGGTCTTTCCCAAAGTTAATAAAGACGTAGACATTGTAGGCACGATTAATAAAACTACATTCCTAATATGGGTGCACATTTATGTGACCCAAACCTCAAATCTCGGCGAAGCTGAAATGCACTAATGTCACAAGCGTACTGGTACGGTGTGACTCGAAATGCATATTTGTGACGTCGCAAGTCTTAAAAATAACAAAGCGGGACATTAATAATACATGAACAATTGAAGAATATAAAAACAAATACGGTAGTTGAGCGACCGTGCTAGAACCATAGAATCCGGAAATGCCTAACACCTTCTCCTGGGTTAACAGAATTCCTTATCCGAATTTTTGATTTCGCGTACTGTTAAACAAAGTCATAATTTCCTCGGTTTGGGATTAAATGGGTGACTTGGGACACCATTATTTTCCCCAGTGGCAACTCTGAAAATAAATAAATAAATCCCGATCCGAATATCCTTTAATTGGAAAAACTCCTTCCCTATTATTATTATATCCCTTCTCAGGGTGTAGTAGTAATTGGTGGCACATACCTTCGGCTAAGTTGTGAAAGAGGAGGTGTGACACCCACCCCTCAACTCATAATTTAGCTAACGCAAACACGAAAAGTATTATTTAAGGAAACGAGGTTCGAAAATGCAAAACGACTAGTTGGGTCGTTATGTAACAAAAGGCACCAACACATCCTATAACCTTATTCAAACTTGTTCGAATCATCAAAACACATCAAAAAACATCAAATTACTCAAACACATCAGATTCAAGCCTAAGTTTTATAAAATCTTCCGAAATACGCTTTCGATAAGCAACCCAACCAAACCACATTCGAATGACATGAAATTTTGTACACATACCAAAATGATACAATGAAGCTACTACAACTCTCGAAATTCTATTACTTTTATGTGATTTGACTGGGTAAGGACGATGTCCTGTATTGTGAGGATGCTTTTGAATCGGGTTGCACGCCACAACAGAGTTTTACTGAAATTGATATGAGGCCGATGGCCTAGAATTGATGCCACGAGATGGCTTGATATTGCGCTTGGGCCGTAAGGGGCCCTCAAGGTGTCTGCACACCCGAGTGAGCACCATCGATGATATATGGATTGGGCTGTACCTCGCAGCGGTATGTGGATCGGGCTGCACACCGTAGTAGTAACGGTACTATTTGAGGTGTTTGCATTATCATATTTATCTGCTATTATCCGTTGTTTTGTGCTACTTTTTACAATATAGACCTGATACTCTGGCATTCCTTGATAACTAAGTGTTGTGCCGCAGGGCGGAATTCTGTGCTTATATGCACTATTTGTTTTGCATTCGTTTGTGTAACCGCTGAATAAGGTCATTTCAAAAGAGGCTTAAACTTAGTTAAGATGTTTTTCTAAAGATTTCATAGCTTCACTATTTTCTAAAAAGGGTTTACACTTATTCTATATAGCATGATGATATTCCATACGTGATTTCTTACTGCTCAGCTGTTATTTAGATTTATTACTCACTAAATTGGAGTACTCACTTTACTCCCTGCACCTTGTATGCAGATGCGGGTATCTATTCACCCAGTAGCAGGTTTCGGCCGATCAGAGGTGGAATTATATGAGTTAAGGAGATGACTGTCGGCGTTCGTAATACCATTTTCCTCTCTTTTGTTCATTATTCCGGTTTTGTGTACTTTAGACCTTGTAGTGGATTTACATTCTAATAGATGCTTGTGACTTGTGATACCCAAACTAGGGCTTTGTTGGGTTGTATTTCCGTTAATTAATATTTTATGTCATATTTTAAGCTGTTTATTTATGTTTAACTATTTTTGAAAAGATGAATTAGGTTTAGTTGGCTGGCCATGTCCCATGAAAGGCACCAGCATGACCGGGTCCGGGTTTGGGTTGTGACATACAAAAATAAAAAGTTTGGGAAAATTTGGATGTAACATATGAAACAATCGAGTTAAGATTTGACGTGTAATGAGCCGTGAGAAATTAAATTTATAAGCTTTATGATGTAATTTTTTGACATGAATCATAGAAAAATAAAGGCATTGAAACCTAGTTTCCAACGGTCCAACCCATTTATTCATAAGACATCAGGGTAGAGAAATATGGATTTTTAAAGTAGGATCATCAAGTTGCAGGTTTATTTATATGCTAGGTTGCAACACAGTTGTCTCCCAATATGTGTAGAGTTACAAGGAGATATGTATATGAAAATAAGGTGATCCATGTGTCTATTTGATAACGCTGAAAACTATTTGTCAATACGATATCAGAGTAGAGAGAAAAAAGTGTCTGAATATGCATTGCTCAAGCTGACAAGTACCCCGCTTGCACACCTACTTCAAGAATTAAGGCGGTAGAATTATTAGTTGTCTTTATCCATTAAATTTCATCAATATCTAGAGGTTACTTACACCAAAACACTCTCAAAATTATCCAAGAACAGGTTCAAGATCCCAAGAATTAAACTCAAGGGACACCAACACAAATCACCGTCAAAGCTGTTAAAGACTACACGAGAATACTTCTATTATATTGTGGTGTGATTGAGGGATATTGTTAGCTAATTTGAGATAGGTTTTTGTCACGACCCCAAATCCGGTTGTGATGGCGCCCAACACATTGCTTGGCCAGCCTGACCAATCAAAAACAACGACGGAGCTAGGAGCTCGCTTAATCCCATTTAAGCATATCAAAACATGAAGCAATAATGATACATATATCGAAAACGGGGAAACCAAGTCCCAAAATATACCAACTCCCATAGACCAAAGGGTCAAGAGTCATGATCCTCTAATGAACATAAGTGTAATAATGGTTTACAAGATACCAAGTGCGGAAAGAAATAGCAATACAGAATCAAAAGATAGTAGGAAGGAATATCGGGTCCTGCGGACTCTGTAGCTACCTCGAATATCCTACAAAAGTCGCCTCGAACAACTACCAGATCACTGCTGAGAGGTACCTGGATCTGCACACAAGGTGCAGGGAGTAAAATGAGTACTGCCAGACTCAGTGGTAATAAACAAGGGTAAGACAGCGCAGATAAGAAATCCGCAATAAAGCACTATGTAAAGCTGTAATCAAATACCCTGTCACAGAATCAATATCAACTGTACCTGTACTATCAAGTACCAGCAAAATAGTATAACAACTATCGGATGTAGCTAAATGCAATGCAATGCATGATATGACCGCTACGGCGCGTAGCCCGATCCAATTTGGGTACCCGTGCTCACTGTGGGGGTTCAGACTCCGAAGGGGCTCCTACAGCCCGAGCACAATATAATGAATATATGTTGCGGCGTGCAGCCCAATCCACTACCAGTCAGCTAAATGCAAATACAGCCTCGCAGGCTCAAAAGTAGTTTTGAAAACTCTTTTATCATTTTTCAGTTGAAAACAGTAAATGTCAAGTTCCAGAGATTTGAAATATCATGATAACAGTAATAGCTACTGACTGGTAGTAAAACTAGCATATCAATATCACAAGACAATGATAACAATCCTCGCAGGATCCAATAACTGGCTCACAGCCCATAAGTATATTCAACCATCCGAGAAGGAGGTCCAACGGTTCAAGAGTAGCCAATATCACAATATAATATGCAACCATCCGAGAAGGAGGTTCGACGGCTCAAGAATAGCCTAATATCATAACACAGTATCAACAGGTCGGACTAAGCCATAGTCCCCAATTCACAATCGACCCCGCACCCACAAGAGAGTACGTGTCTCGCCGCTATACAGTGTCACAAAGTGGTATACCGGGGTTTAGAACCCGCTGCTCATCTATTACTCACCTCAATACAGCGCGACGACTACTCCGCGATGCCCTTGCCATGAGAATTGAGCTCCTCACGCGTAGAATCTGATCAAATACAGTAATTACATATCAAATCAGACCAATGGAACGATACCCAGTCAAAACAACTCAATTTACACCGAAATTCACAAAGTTGTCAAAACTCGACTTTCGGTACGCTTCTCGAAAAATTACAAAAGTCACATATTCAGAATCCTCATCTCAATACGAGTCTAGGCATATAAAATTTACAAAAATCGGACTCCATTTGCCCACTCAAATTAGTGTTTTTCTTCAATTTAGGCTAGCGCTCAAACCCACTTTTAATCTTCCATTTACAGGGAATTAACCAAGGATTTCATGTTAAAATGATGTGATTAAGCCACAAAACTTACCTCCGACGAAACCCCGATGATTTCACAGCAATCTCCCGTGAGTCTCTCTCTCTAGAACTCAAAAATGGTGATTTGGGGTGTTAAACCCGCGACTGGTTCTGTTCTGGTTTTAATTTCACTGCCAGACCATTCCTTCTATGCGATCGCAATGGCCCTATGCGATCGTATAGAGTTAAATTTTCCTGCCAATTTCCCCTTCTATGCGATCGCAATGCACCTTCGCGATCGCATAGCACAATCTTCCAGGCCTCCCCCTTTTCTTCTCTGCGATCGCAACACTGGTTATGCGATCGCAGTGTGCAGTCTGATAAGCCTATGCGATCGCACCCCTTGCTATGCGATCGCATAGCACATTTTTCTCACCCCTCCAGGCTCTTCTATGCGACCGCAATGACTCTATGCGATCGCATAGAGCAATCACTATCTGCAATTTTTCTGCAGCAACTTTATGATCAAAACTTGCCCGTTAGCCATCCGAAATGATCCCAGACCCCCGGGACCTCAAAAAAGGCCACCAATACATCACATTACCTCATTCAAACTTGCTCGTAACATAAAAACACCATCCTAAACATCAAAATCACCAATTACACACGGATTCAAGCCTAAGTTTCTTCAAAACTTCCGAAACTAACATTCGATCAAAAACCCGACCAAACGACGTCCGAATGACCTGAAATTTTGCGTACATATCCAAAATAACATGACGAAGCTACAGTAATTGTCAGAATTCCATTCCGACCCCCGGATCAAAATCTCACCTACCGTTCGGATTTCGCCAAAATTCAACCTTAGCCAATTCAAGCCTATTTCTACACCGGACCTCCAAATTCAATTCCGATTGCTCGCCTAAGTCACAAATCACCTCCCGGAACTAACCAAATCATCAGAATCCAATTCCGAGCCCTCTAACTAAATAGTCAACTCCAGGTTGACTTTCCATGTTCAAGTTCCCTTCAAAAAGGCTATATGCATCATTTTCAATCCAATTCACTCCTAACTCACCCGATAGACTCTAACACTGATATAAAAGCATAAAACATGTAATTACAACATAACGGGGTGGTATTTCCCGTGACAATGGGCCGAGTCGTCACATTCTCCCCCACTTAAGCAAACGCTCGTCCTCGAGCGGGTCAAGAAACATACCTGAAGACTCAAATAAGTGAGGATATCTGCTCCGCATCTCCCGCTCGATCTCCCAAGTGGCCTCCTCCACGGGTCGACCTCTCCACTGAACCTTAACCGATGCAATCTCCTTAGACCTCAATTTTCTCACCTGACGACCCAAAATAGCAATAGGCTCCACATCATAGGATAGATCACCATCAAGATGAATGGTACTGAAGTCTAATACATGAAATGGATCCCCATTGTACTTTCGGAGCATAGACACATGGAATACCGGATAAACGCTGGATAACCTGGGCGGCAAGGCCAACTCATATGCCACCTCTCCAACTCTCCTGGATCAACTTTGCTCTATCCAGAGCATCCTAAACTAACTCAGTCCCTATCAATCTATCCTCACCAGGCTCAAACCATCCCACGGGGGATCTACACCGTCTGCTATACAGTGCCTCGTATGGGGCGATCTGAATACTCGACTAATAATTGTTATTGTAGGCAAACTTAGCAAGTGGAAAGAACTCATCCCACGAACCACCAAAGTCAATCACACATGCTCGCAACATATCCTTCAGGATCTGAATGGTGAGCTCAAACTGCCCGTCTGTCTGGTGGGTGAAATGCGATGCTCAACTCAACCCATCTCTCACTGAAATGCTCTCCAAAACTGAGAAGTGAACTGAGTACCCCTGTCGGATATGATAGACACTGGAACTCCATGCAACCGGACAATCTCCCAAATAAAGATCGTTGCCAACCGCTCCGATGAGTAGGTAGTACTAACTGGAATGAAGTGAGCTGACTTGGTCAGCCTGTCCACAATCACCCAAACAGAATCAAACTTCCTCGCTATCCGAGGGAGTCCAGTAACAAAGTCCATAGTGATCCTCTCCCATTTCCACTCGGGAATATCAATGCGCTGAAATACACCACCGGGCCTCTGATGCTCGTACTTAACCTACTGACAGTTGAGGCACCATGCTACATGTCTGACAATGTCCATCTTTATCTTTCTCCACCAATAGTGTTGTTTCAAATCTTGATACATCTTCGTGGCTCTTGGATGGATAGAATACCGCGAGCTATGGGCCTCATCCAGAATCAACTCACGAAGGCCATCAACATTGGGCACACATATCCGGCCCTCCATCCTCAATACGCTGTCACTATCAATGGTGACATCTCTAGAATCATCATGTTGAAATCTGCTGTCCCTAAGGACAGCCAAATGTGGATCATCATACTGGCGCTCACGAATACGATCATATAGAGATGACCGAGATACAACACAAGCCAATACCCGGTTGGGCCCCGAAATATCTAACCTCACTAGCCGATTGGCTAGCACCTGAACATCATAAGCAAATGGCCTCTCCTCGGCTGGAATATATGCTAAGCTCCCCATACTGACCGCCTTCCGGCTCAAAGCATCGGCCACCACATTGGCCTTCCCGGATGATATAAAATAGTAATGTCATAATCCTTAAGCAACTTAAGCCATCTCCGCTGTCTCAAATTAAGATCTTTCTATTTGAACAAGTGCTGGATACTACGATGGTCGGTATACACCTCACAGGACACGCCGTACAAATAGTGCCTCCAAATTTTCAAAGCATGAACAATGGAAGCTAGCTCCAAATCATGAACAGGATAGTTCTTCTCATGTGGCTTCAACTGCCGAGAAGCATAAGCAATCACCTTACCTTCCTTGCATCAACACACAACCTATCCCCACTCTTGAGGCATCACGGTATACAGTATATGAACCTGAAGCTGATGGCAAGACTAACACTAGAGCTGTGGTCAAAGCTGTCTTGAGCTTCTGAAAGCTCTCCTCGCACTTATCCGACCACACGAATGGTGCACCCTTCTAAGTCAACCTGGTCAAAGAAGCAGCAATGGATGAAAATCCCTGAACAAATGGGTGATAATATCCTGCCAAACCAAGAAAACTCCTGATCTATGTAGCTGAGGACGGTCTAGGCCAACTCTGCACCGCCTCTATCTTCTTCGGATCAACTTGAATACCATCACGAGACACATGTCCCAGAAATGCTACGGACTCGAGCCAAAACTCGCACTTGGAGAATTTAGCATATAGCCTCTCCTCCCTCAATCTCTGCAACACAATACTCAAATGCTGAGCATGCTCCTCCTGACTACGGGAGTAGACTAGAATGTAATCAATGAATACAATCACAAATGAATCTAAATAGTGTCTGAACACACTGTTCATTAGATGCATAAATGCTGCTGGGGCGTTGGTCAGCCCAAAAGACATCACCAGGAACTCATAGTGACCATATCGGGTCTTGAATGAAGTCTTCATAATATCTGTGTCCCTGATCTTCAGTTAATGATAGCCTGAATGAAGATCAATCTTAGAAAACACCCTCGCACCCTGTAACTGATCAAACAATCATCTATGCGCGGTAGAGTGTACTTGTTCTTCACTGTCACTTTGTTCAATTGCCTATAATCAATACACATTCGCATGGAACCATCTTTCTTTTTAACAAATAACACCGGCGCACCCCACGAGGACACGCTAGGACGGATGATACCCTTATCCAGAAGCTCTTGAAGCTGCTCTTTTAGTTCTTTCAACTCAGCTGGTGCCATCCGATAAGGAGGAATGGATATGGGCTGAGTGCCCGGCACCAAGTCAATGCCAAAATCAATATCCTTGTCCGGCGGCATGCCCGGCAGGACTGAGGGGAATACATCTGGAAAATCCCTCACAACAGGTACAGAATCAATGCTATGAGACTCACCTCCCACATCTCTCACAAATGCTAAGTACGATAAACACCCTTTTACAACCATTTTCTGAGCTTTTAAGAACGAAATGACACGGCTAGGGACGAAATCAGTCGAACCCCGCCACTCGATCCAAGAAATACCAGGAATGGACAATGTTACTATCTTAGCATGATAGTCCAATATAGCATGGTACGGAGACAACCAGTCCATACCCAATATAACATCAAAGTCTAACATCCCTAACAATAATAGATCTGCCTGGGTCTCCAGACCCCCAGTAGAAATAACACATGATCTATAGACATGATCCACAAAAATCGTATCACCCACGGGGGTGGATACATGAACAGATAAATTAAGACTACCACGAGTCGCACCCAAGTGATGTGCAAAATAAGAGGACACGTAAGAATATGTAGACCCTGGATCAAATAAAACAAAGCATCTCTGTGACAGACAGAAATGATACCTGTAATCACTGCATCGGAGGCAACTGTATCATGCCTGTTAGGAACTGCATAGAATCGTGCCTGACATCCACCAAATCTCTCATCGCCTCTGGGGCGACCACGAGAAGACTGACCTCCACTTCTACTAGCCTGAGATGGTGCTGAAGAGGAGGGCTGATCCCTCTGCTGAGTCCTGTCCCTACAGAGTCGAGGACACTGTCTCCTCATGTGGCCAAACTCACCACACTCATAACATGCACCTGGTGCTGGAGAAGGGGACTGAAGAGAACCCCTCGCCGCAGAAGAACCCTGGGCTGAAGAAGTAGGTGCTGCACTCTGGGCTGGAAGGTCACTAAGTGAAGACTGACCCTACTGAAATCCCTTTCGACCACAACCATAAGAACCTCCGCTCTGCTCAGCACGGCCTAAATGAGAAGGTCTAGATGAGTGACCTCTGCCCTACTGGAATTACCCTCTAGATGGAGCACCACTAGAACTACCGGAACCACGAGGCCTCTTGGCCTCCCACTCCTCTCTCTCTCTCGGCGACGATCCGCCTCAATGGAGCGTGACATATCAACAACCTGCTCGAAAGATGATGACAGAACCCTCTCCCTGGTCATAAGAATACGGATGGAGTAGTTGAGGCCATCAATGGACCTCCTGATCCTCTCCCTATCAGTAAGGATCATCCATGTGGCATGCCTAGCCAACTGTGTGAATCTGAGCTCATACTGGGTCACAGACATGTCGCCCTGAACCAACCACTCGAACTGGCGACGTAGCTCCTCGCGACGAGACTGAGGTATATATTTCTCTAGAAAGAGAGTAGAGAACTGCTGCCATGTGAGGGGTGTTGCTCCTGCAGGCCTACGCCTCTCAAACTCCTCCCACCAATCAAATGCGGGACCGGTGAACTGAAAGGTAGTAAATGAAACTCCGCTGGACTCAAGAATACCAGCTGTCCACAACATCCTCTGACACTTATCCAAGAAACCCTGGGCATCCTCACCCTCAGCGCCACTGAAATAGGGTGGTCGAAGTCTACCAAATCTCTCAAGACGGTGCTGCTCATCGTCGGGCATAGCCTGAACCATATGCTCTGGAGCTGGTACAACCACCTGAGCAGGGACCGCCTCTAGCGTCTGAAGTCCCTGAACAACCTGCTCAGGTGTGCGAGCTGCAGGGGTCTGTTGACCACCCCCTGTCTGAGATGTCGCTGCAGTAGCGGTAGCTGAAACTACCTGAGCCAAACCGGAACACACCGATAATATCTAAGCAAGAGTCTCCTAAAGACCAGGAATAGCAATAGATACAATCTGGCCCTGAACTGGGGCTGCTGGAGCATCAACCATTTGGGAGAGAATAGAATATAGAAGTTCACTTCTCAGAACAACAGGATCGCACGACATAGTTCAAGAAAATGAAGTGTTTCCTAAAGGTTCGCAGCCTCCCGAGGATAAGTACAAGCGTCCCCGTACCGATCCACAAGACTCTACTAACCGACTCAAGACTCATGAGGCCTAGTAAACCTTGGCTCTGATACCAACTTGTCACGACCCCAAATCCAATAGTGATGGCGCCCAACACATTGCTAGGCCAGCCTGACCAATCAAAAACAACGACGGAGCTAGGAGCTCACTTTATCCCATTTAAGCATATCAAAACATGAAGCAACAGTGATACATATATCAAAAATGGGGAAACCAAGTCTCAAAATATACCAACTCCCATAGACCACAGGGTCAAGAGTCATGAGCCTCTAATGAACATAAGTGTAATAATGGTTTACAAGATACCAAGTGCTGAAAGAAATAGCAATACAGAATCAAAAGACTGTAGGAAGGAATATCGGATCCTGCGGACGCTGCAGCTACCTCGAATATCCTACAGAAGTCGCCTCGAACAGCTACCGGATCACTGCTGAGAGGTACCTGGATCTGCACACAAGGTGCAGGGAGTAAAATGAGTACTGCCAGACTCAGTGGTAATAAACAGGGGTAAGACAGCGCAGTAGCACACTACTTTAGTAACATTTTCACTGTAACGACCCGGCCCGTCGTTATGGAAATTACCACCCCGTTATGTTGCATTTACATATCTTATGCTTTTATATCGGTGTTAGAACCTATCGGATGAGTTAGGAATGAATTGAATTGAAAATGAAGCAAATAGCATATTTGAAGGAAGTTTGAATATGGAAAGTCAACCTAGAGTTGACTATTGAGTTAGAGTGCTCGGAATCAGATTCGATGATTCGGTCAGCTCCGGGGGATCATTTATGACTTAGGAGAACAATCGGAATTGAATTCGGAGGTCCGGTGTAGTTTTAAGCTTGAATTGGCTAAGGTTGGATTTTGGCGAAATCCGAACGGTAGGTGAGATTTTGATCCGGAGGTCGGAATGGAATTCCGACAATTTCTGTAGCTTCGTTATGTGATTTTGGATATGTCTGCAAATTTTCAGGTCATTCGGACATCGTTTGATCGGGTTTAGGATTGAATGTTAGTTTTGAAAGTTTTGAAGAAACTTAGGCTTGAATCCGTGGATAATTGGTGATTTTGATGTTTAGTATGGTGTTTTTATGGTTGGAACAAGTTCGTATCATGTTTTGGAGTACGTTGGTGGTTTTCGTTGGGGTCCCGGGGGTCTCGGGATGAATCCGGGGGTCCAAACGGACCATTTTTGGAAGAAAAGAGAAAAGCTGGCTGCTGTCATAAACGCAGCAGACATTTGCTCTCCGCGATCGCGGGGAGGGGGATGCGATCGCGTAGAGCTGGAGGCTAGAGCATCGCGATCGCAGGGGAAGCAGTCGCGATCGCGTAGAGTTAAAAGGGGGCACATCGCGATCGCAGGTTAATCTACGCGATCCCGTAGAAGAGAAATGGGTCCAGGCAAAAATGTGCTACGCGATCGCAGGGATGAAGGACGCGATCGCGTGAAGCAGGGGGATTGTGCATCGCGATCGCGTGAAGGATGTCGCGATCGCGTGAGGCCGAGATTTTGAGCATCGCGATCGCGTGAAGAAGATCGCGATCGCGTAGAAGAAATAATTATGGCAGTGAAATTAAAATCAGAACAGAACCAGTCGCGGGTTCATATACCCAAGACGCCATTTTTGAGTTCTAGGGAGAGAAACTCACGGGAATTGCTGGTAATTCATCGGGGATTCGTTGGAGGTAAGTTTTGTGGCTTAATTACATCATTTTAACATGAAATCCTTGATTAAATCCCTGTAAATGGAAGATTTAAGGTGGGTTTGAGCCCTAGGCCTAAATTAAAGAAAAACACTAATTTGAGTGGGCAAATGGAGTCCGATTTTGGTAAATTTTATATGCCTAGACTCGTATCGAGATGAGGATTCCGAATATGTGATTTTTGTAATTTTTCGACAAGTGTACCAAAAGTCGGGTTTTGACAACTTGTGGGTTTTGACATAAATTGGGTTATTTCGAATGAATTTCGTGAAATTAGCGTATATTGATGCATTCTCTATGATTTTGAGCAGATTTGGCACCCGAGGAGATTGATTTGCGAGGCAAGCGCAAGGCGGATTGAAGCTTCTACCGGTTCGAGGTGAGTGGTAGTAGTAAACAATTTGAAACCCCGTACTAGCACTTCACGGTGCTATATTGAGATGAGACGCGCGTTCCATAACGGGCGTGGTGACATTGTGATTAGGGGTTCGGACTTAGTCCTTCCCGGCTAATAGAACATTGTGTTGTATGACTGTTACGGAGACTATAACTGTACAATTGGGCTAATAGCCATGTTTGGGGCCTTGTGCCGATCTGTAGAGTATTAGGGAACCTATAGAGCTAGGTGACCCTTATATCGTGATTGGAAACATACACTCGGCCGTAGCTCTAGCTGTATAGCATAATATGAGCCCGTACTAGATGTGTACATTGAGAGAGATTATCTAGGGTGGAATTCCTGTTCTAGCTGAGTGGGCTTGAAAGGCCAAGTCTATACCGATTGAGATGAGATAGGGTCAAGGACCCACTGTGATATATTATATTGGGCCTGAGAGGCCAAGCACATATTGACTGGGATAGGGTCGAGGACCGTTACGAGGTATTATATATATATACCTATACTGGATCGGGCTGCACGCCGCAGCAGTATATATATTGGATCGGACTGCACGCCGCAGTAATATACATGTAATATACATGTGGGACGGACTGCACGCCGCGGTATTATTGCGCTTGGGCTGTAGGAGCCCCTTCGGAGTCTGAGTCTGCACACATTCCAGTGAGCGCTGGTATATTATGGGATCGGGCTGCACGCCACAGCAGTATAATTATATATGTATATATATGTATATATATTGGGTCGGACTGCACGCCGCAGTGATATATGGTGGACCTGGCTGCACGCCATAGCACCATAGCGCTTGGGCCTAGGGAGCCCCTCCGAAGTCTGTATACACCCCCAGTGAGCGCCGTCGACGTTAAATGGAGCGGGCTGCACGCCGCAGCGGTATATGTATTGGAGCGGGCTGCACGCCGCAGCGGTATATGTATTGGAGCGGGCTGCACGCCGCAACATTATACTTATTAATATCCTTATAAGTACGTAAATACTTAGTTGTTATAGACATATGTATATGTCTCTATATATTGAGATGGCTGTACACTGTAGTGGTACGAGTGAGGATGTGGTCAGTGTGGGACCTAGTTGAGATGGATATGGACTGGAGATCAGAGATCTCATTGTAGTGATGACTTACCTGTGGGGGTTTTACCTTATAACTGTTTAGTGATAGCACGGGAGTTCTTACTTTCAGTTATTATTTATTATTATTACCCATCGAGTTGAAATATACTCACCCCACTCCCCTGCACTTTCTGTGCAGATCCACAGGTGCCCGAGAGCAGTTGAGTTATTGTAGCTGCTGATCATTATCTACTTTTGCGGAGACTACGAGGTAGCTGCCGACGTCCGCAGTACCTGACCTCTTTCTTTTTATCATTTTGTCGTCCCCATTCTGGTTAGACTTGATTGTGTAGTAGATCTCATTTGTAGAGGCTCGGACTTGTGACACCACGATTTGGTTGGGACTGTGTTCTTGTATTTCATTTATACACTTCTTGATTTGTTATGAAAACAGGCTAATCATGCCGATTAATCGGTATTAATTATACTTGGCTGGTTTAATTGGATAAGATGGTCGGGCTTGCCTAGCAATGTGTTGGGCGCCATCACGACCGGGGTTTGGGGTCGTGACAAGTTGGTATCAGAGCCTAGGTTAACAGGTCTCGCGAGTCATGAGCCGGTTTAGTAGAGTCTCGTGGATCGGTACGGGGACGCCTGTACTTATCCTCGGGAGGCTGCAAACCTTTAGGAAAGTTTCAAATTCTTGGAATTCTCATCGTGCGTGTTTTATTCAGCTTGAGATGTAATTCTTGAAATTTCTCCTGCACACGGATACGCGCACTCGAGTGCTTAGTGATAAACTTGCCTTGACGGTTTATGATTCCCCAATCGAGGGACGAGATATAATCTCTGTGAATTCATGTTGGGCCAGTTTGGAGGACTTGAGGCTGGATCCTTGTCTATGGCTTGAGCACCAAGGTGCTAACTTTCGCGAGCCGGTATTTTGAAATTCATACGATCGGTATTGATCTTAATTGTGGAAATGACAGTTTGATAATGGGTAAGCTGCAAGGTATCCAATCCTTATTGTGATCTGTTACGTAGCCCTAGCTATGGGCGTGGTGAGTATGTTCAATGCCTCTTAGCGGAAAATGTAAAGTGCACTACGTGTGGTAGTATGAGTTCAAACTCAAGGAAACTGAATTGGTCGTGCTATGAATATGGTGGTGAAAGGTATATGACATATGTTATGATTTGAGCAGGTGCAGCGCATGTTCATGTACTAACGCTGATGATATAATTGTGCAGTATTGAGATTTATGTTGTTGATATACATTGTGATGTTCCGTCTGGTTGTTGATGTATTGTTAGGATGGTTTTGGTGATTCTCTGGCAGGTGGATAGGCCAAATTACAAAGGAAACTCTGCCAAAATTTTTGGAAAATTAGGGACTTAGAAAGATTTGTCACCTAAAGAGAGTGGGCTTATTGGTGGTGTGTGTATAAATGCAAGAGTTGCAAAAGAGTTAAGATGTGTGATGATTCGAATCTCCGCCGAAGCTTGTAAATGACTTGAGTTTAATCTAACTAGAACATTGTGGCATCATTTGAGTAAGAATGCTATGAGTGGCTGAAAGTGCCTTGGCGTATATGGCTTCGAGCTAAGTTGGGGAGGTTGCTATTGACTAGCTGATTGCACGGTTGTGTGCTATGCGGATCCTGTCTCTATGTACGTCGGGAATTTTTGTAAAGGTTATGGTGCTTCGTAGATATGAGAAATACTAGGGTGTTTTGAACTTATATTGGTAAAGAATGTACGGTATATAGAAAAGAAAGGTAGCTAATTGTATCTGAATGTAATCATGTTCTGCGATGTCAGAGTTCTAGTAAGGCACGAGTGGTTCTGTTCAATAAGGCAGTTGAATTATAATCGGTTGAGGGTGAATGACGCCCGAGAATTGTTTTTACAGTGTTCAAGATTTTGCTTGTATCGGTAAGGTGTCTTAAGATTGTGCACGTGGCTAAAGACCGTGGTTTCGTTAGAATAAATCGAGACTTTTGTTATGTTATGTGGATGATGAGATTCTATGTATCTATATTGAAAGGTAATGATAACAAATTCAAATAGCAGGAAGTTCTTCAAAACGAAGTATTGTAGAATGTGGTATTTCTGGGAAACAATTGAGAGAGTATTCAGTGGCCTATGGGTCTTAGACCGTATGGTCTTATGTGCGAGTCTTGTGTGGTAATACGGGTTGAGTCATTGTGGTGCTACAGTAAAGACTAGTATTAAATTAAAGATGAATCAGAAAGGAACTTGGGTAAATGGATCAACTTGTTAATAAACCGAAACGGTATGATAAGGAATACGATTAATTCCGGTATATGTTTGAAGTAATGAGTCTCGCCGATATTGTGCAATAAAGCTTTTGAGTATTGGCAGTTGTGTAACTCGGTATGAGTATAAGGACTCGGTCCTGGCAATTTAACTTATGCAATGTAATTGGGAGAAAAGGTTTGTGATGTGTTTTATCATGGTTTGAAAATGAGTATATTCCTGTCGGTATGCGAAGCGTGGAATGTGTAATGAGTTTTCTCTATATGGGATCATGAAAGTCCTTGACTAGTTGAGTGCGCCGATGTTTGCGGCGGAGGACAGGGATATAAATTTCCATGTTGTCTGAGTGTGGTATGGTATAGGCGATGTGTTATGGAAAGTTGATAATGGCATATGCATGGTTATGAGATCAGTTCTTAATATATGGGAAGTCATTAAAATCCCCGAGCAGCGTGGGCAGCCGCAGTTAATCCGAGAATCAAGCTTCCCGGTGATTAAGGAAAATGGTACTGCTATTCTAGTGTTTTGGCAGAGTATATGGTCAAAAGGGCAAGGTGGTGTAAACCGATAATATCTAGTGGTATTGTGGTATTCTCCTGTCGGATTGACAGTGATAATTGAGTTGTTGTTGGCATATGGAAATTTCTGAATGGCGTACGTGGTATGAATGGATGCTTGATCTGTGTTACGTATTCGTACGGTGGAAAGTGGAATCAGGCATAGCAATTCATGTGTTATATATGTGTTAGAGACTAGAAGTTCTCGTACTCCGCCTATGCAGTGGTGGTATGTCGTGTGTATCAGCACCATTTAGCGGTTATTAGAAATTGGAAGCCCTAGTGGTTATCTCGTTACTTGATATGATGAAATGGAATAATGATATATGATTGCAGATTGGTTGCCATAAGTCAGGTTGTCTAGACTAATGTGATATGGACTATATTAGAGAAATGTCACAACTGCGTGGCAGAGCGCATCAGATCGTGCTCCAGCAGGGTAGATGTACCCTAGGGCCAGCGGACGGCTGGTAGGTATTGCTTTGTCAGTTGGGCCTTCGTGGCGGATGTCAGTGTAGAGGTATCTACCATTGATTCAGCTCCAGTATTGAGGAACTTTGTCGGATGCGTTTCATGTGGCCGAGCTTGAGGCTATATATACATGTTTGTTGCAATGAGCAACTTGAGTCAATGTGCATTCCCTTTTTTCTAGATTTATGCGTGGATCGGGTGGCACGCCGCCACATGTATAGTATCTGGATCGGGTGGCACGCCGCCACATGTATAGTATCTGGATCGGGTGGCACGCCGCCACAGGTATGCTATTGGAACGGGTTGCGCGCCGCAACAGCGTGATGTGGGAAATATAGCTTCCTATATGTACCTTGTACACAATACTTCCTCTCTTCTGAGGAATAGTCCGTATTGGGTATCGCTCGGGGAATAGCACATCGGTTGTGTCCATTCAGGATTTGATAGCATATACTAAATGTATCACCGCGTGTGATTGATTGCTTGATTTCAGACCTAAATATGTGTATGGATGACCGTTTTGAGCATTGGTAGCTTGAGGTGCTTCATGAGTAATAGTGTTTGGATAGAATCACGAATCGTGGCAAGGCCATGTGATGTTATGACCTCTCGAGGAGAATTCAGGTACTCTATTTCTGTAATGCGAGACGCGATCTCAGTTCTATGTTATGATGGCACAGAGGAATTTAATTGCAGCTCTTTTGCTGGAGACATTTGTCATGAATTGAGCTGTCATGATTCGAGTGTGTGCATACGTTTCTATTGGAGCCTATGTTGTGCTCGTCGTGGCTTAGGCCGGTGTTGAGGTGTTTATCACCAGTGCGGTGTGTTATAATCGAAATGACCGTTCGAATCATTAATGAGAGCGAGCATATATGATTTCAGCTCGTTAGAAAGGTAATATCGAGGTTTGGTTCCGAAACTTATTGTGGTATCAGTTTTAAAAGGGAAATAGATTCACAAATGGTTGACCCGAGAGATGGGTTCGGTATATCGCGTGCTTCAGTTGCCGTGGGCATGATATGAAGGTGTTGGAATAAGACTCTATCTAATGAGAAAGGTTCTTTCTGCTAGTATTTGGTTATTGTGGCCAGTTGTCGTGATTAGAGACTATCGTATCGAGTGATCGGGTGGTTTGACACATCATATTATCTCACCGAGGTGGCGAGTATGGACTATTACAGTTGGATCGTGTGTATCCCGAGTATAGGCATGGGATTAGCATTTGGCATATGATTTCAGAAAGTACAATGTGATTTATGGTTCAGATGGTCTGTGAAATTTTGACTATATGGTGTTTTCGGACTTATGTGAGATAGGGTGACGTATGATCACCCGGATATATGCTTGGTAAGGTCATTCGGCTATTGGGTGGCTTCTAGTACAACTCTGAGTCCGCTCGAGGACGAGCGTTTGTTTAAGTTGGGGAGAATGTAACGACCCGGCACGTCGTTACGGGAACTACCACCCCGTTATGTTGCATTTACATATCTTATGCTTTTATATCGGTGTTAGAACCTATCGGATGAGTTAGGAATGAATTGAATTGAAAATGAAGCAAATAGCATATTTGAAGGAAGTTTGAATATGGAAAGTCAACCTAGAGTTGACTATTGAGTTAGAGTGCTCGGAATCAGATTCTGATGTCAGCTCCGGGGGATCATTTATGACTTAGGAGAACAATCGGAATTGAATTCGGAGGTCCGGTGTAGTTTTAAGCTTGAATTGGCTAAGGTTGGATTTTGGCGAAATCCGAACGGTAGGTGAGATTTTGATCCGGAGGTCGGAATGGAATTCCGACAATTTCTGTAGCTTCTTTATGTGATTTTGGATATGTCTGCAAATTTTCAGGTCATTCGGACATCGTTTGATTGGGTTTAGGATTGAATGTTAGTTTTGAAAGTTTTGAAGAAACTTAGGCTTGAATCCGTGGATAATTGGTGATTTTGATGTTTAGTATGGTGTTTTTATGGTTGGAACAAGTTCGTATCATGTTTTGGAGTACGTTGGTGGTTTTCGTTGGGGTCCCGGGGGTCTCGGGATGAATCCGAGGGTCCAAACGGACCATTTTTGGAAGAAAAGAGAAAAGCTGGCTGCTGTCATAAACGCAGCAGACATTTGCTCTCCGCGATCGCGGGGAGGGGGATGCGATCGCGTAGAGCTGGAGGCTAGAGCATCGCGATCGCAGGGGAAGCAGTCGCGATCGCGTAGAGTTAAAAGGGGGCACATCGCGATCGCAGGTTAATCTACGCGATCGCGTAGAAGAGAAATGGGTCCAGGCAAAAATGTGCTACGCGATCGCAGGGATGAAGGACGCGATCGCGTGAAGCAGGGGGATTGTGCATCGCGATCGCGTGAAGGATGTCGCGATCGCGTGAGGCCGAGATTTTGAGCATCGCGATCGCGTGAAGAAGATCGCGATCGCGTAGAAGAAATAATTATGGCAGTGAAATTAAAATCAGAACAGAACCAGGTCGCGGGTTCATATACCCAAGACGCCATTTTTGAGTTCTAGGGAGAGAAACTCACGGGAATTGCTGGTAATTCATCGGGGATTCGTTGGAGGTAAGTTTTGTGGCTTAATTACATCATTTTAACATGAAATCCTTGGTTAAATCCCTGTAAATGGAAGATTTAAGGTGGGTTTGAGCCCTAGGCCTAAATTAAAGAAAAACACTAATTTGAGTGGGCAAATGGAGTCCGATTTTGGTAAATTTTATATTCCTAGACTCGTATCGAGATGAGGATTCCGAATATGTGATTTTTGTAATTTTTCGACAAGTGTACCAAAAGTCGGGTTTTGACAACTTGTGGGTTTTGACATAAATTGGGTTATTTCGAATGAATTTCGTGAAATTAGCGTATATTGATGCATTCTCTATGATTTTGAGCAGATTTGGCACCCGAGGAGATTGATTTGCGAGGCAAGCGCAAGGCGGATTGAAGCTTCTACCGGTTCGAGGTAAGTGGTAGTAGTAAACAATGTACTGAGGGTTTGAAACCCCGTACTAGCACTTCACAGTGCTATATTGAGATGAGACGCGCGTTCCATAACGGGCGTGGTGACATTGTGATTAGGGGTTCGGACTTAGTCCTTCCCGGCTAATAGAACATTGTGTTGTATGACTGTTACGGAGACTATAACTGTACAATTGGGCTAATAGCCATGTTTGGGGCCTTGTGCCGACCTGTAGAGTATTAGGGAACCTATAGAGCTAGGTGACCCTTATATCATGATTGGAAACATACACTCAGCCGTAGCTCCAGCTGTATAGCATAATATGAGCCCGTACTAGATGTGTACATTGAGAGAGATTATCTAGGGTGGAATTCCCTGTTCTAGCCGAGTGGGCCTGAAAGGCCAAGTCTATATTGACCGAGACAGGGTCTAGGACCCACTGTGATATATTATATTGGGCCTGAGAAGCCAAGCACATATTGAATGGGATAGGGTCGAGGACCGTTACGAGGTATTATATATATATACCTATATTGGATCGGGCTGCACGCCGCAGCAGTATATATATTGGATCGGACTGCACGCCGCAGTAATATACATGTAATAGACATGTAATATACATGTGGGACGGACTGCACGCCGCAGTATTATTGCGCTTGGGCTGTAGGAGCCCCTTCGGAGTCTGAGTCTGCACACATTCCAGTGAGCGCTGGTATATTATGGGATCGGGCTACACGCCGCAGCAGTATAATTATATATGTATATATATGTATATATATTGGGTCGGACTGCACGCCGCAGTGATATATGGTGGACCTGGCTGCACGCCATAACACCATAGCGCTTGGGCCTAGGGAGCCCCTCCGAAGTCTGTATACACCCCCAGTGAGCGCCGTCGACGTTAAATGGAGCGGGCTGCACGCCGCAGCGGTATATGTATTGGAGCGGGCTGCACGCCGCAGCGGTATATGTATTGGAGCGGGCTGCACGCCGCAGCATTATACTTATTAATATCCTTATAAGTACGTAAATACTTAGTTGTTATAGACATATGTATATGTCTCTATATATTGAGATGGCTGTACACTGTAGTGGTACGAGTGAGGATGTGGTAGGGGTACGAGCGAGGGTTAGTTCAGTGTGGAAATCTTGTAGAGATAAACGTACTTGCGAGGGTTGCCTTAGAACTGCTAAGTGATAGCACAGGAGTTCTTACTTCCAGTTATTATTTATTATTGTTACTCACTGAGTTGAAATATACTCACCCCACTCCCCTGCACTGTTTTGGTGCAGATACACAGGTGCCCGAGGGCAGTTGAGCTATCGCAACTGTTTTATTATCCCCATTCTGTGGAGACTTCGAGGTAGCTGCCGACGTTCGCAGTACTTGACCTCTTTGTTTGTATCATTCAGTTGTCTCCATTCTGCCTAGACTTGATTGTGTAGTAGATCTCATTTGTAGAGGCTCAGACTTGTGACACTACGATTTGGTTGGGACTGTGTTCTTGTATTTCAGTTCTACACTTCTTGATTTGTTATGAAAACAGGCTAATCATGCCGATTAATCGGTATTAATTATACTTGGCTGGTTTAATTGGATAAGATGGTCGGGCTTGCCTAGCAATGTGTTGGGCGCCATCACGACCGGGGTTTGGGGTCGTGACAAGTTGGTATCAAAAAAATCAATATCAACTGAACCTCTACCAACAAGTACCAGCAAAACAGTATAACAGCTATCAGACGTAGCTAAATGCAATGCAATGCATGATATGATCGCTACGACGTGTAGCCCGATCCAATTTGGGTACCCGGGCTCACTGTGGAGGTTCAGACTCCGGAAGGGCTCCAACAGCCCAAGCACAATATCATGAATATACGCTGCGGCGTGCAGCCCGATCCACTACCAGTCAACTAAATGCAAATACAGCCTTGCATGCTCAAAAGTAGTTTTTGAAAACTCTTTTATCATTTTTCAGTTGAAAACAGTAAATGTCAAGTTCCGGAGATTGGAAATATCATGATAACAGTAATAGCTACGGACTGGTAGTAAACCTAGCATGTCAATATCACAGAAAATGATAACGATCCTCGCAGGATCCAATAACTGGCTCACAGCCCAGAAGTATATCCAACCATCCGAGAAGGAGGTTCAACGGCTCAAGAGTAGCCAATATCACAATATAATATGCAACTATCCGAGAAGGAGGTTCGACGGTTCAAGAATAGCCTAATATCATAACACAATATCAACATATCGGACTAAGCCATAGTCCACTATTCACAATCGACCCCGCACTCACAATAGAGTACGTGTCTCGCCGCTATACAGCGTCACAAAGTGGTATACCGGGGTTTCAAACCCGCTGGTCATCACCCACATCTATTACCCACCTCAATACATCGCGACGACTACTCCGCGATGCCCTTGCCACGAGAATCAAGCTCCGCACACATAGAATCTGATCAAATACAGTAGAAATACAACAAATTAGGCCAATGGAACGATACCCAGTCAAAATAACTCAATTTACACCGAAATTCACAAAGTTGTCAAAACTCGACTTTTGGTACGCTTCTCGAAAAATTACAAAAGTCACATATTCAGAATCTTCATCTCAATACGAGTCTAGGCATATAATATTTACCAAAATCGGACTCCATTTGCCCACTCAAATCAGTGTTTTTCTTCAATTTAGGCCTAGGGCTCAAACCCACTTTTAATCTTCCATTTACAGGGAATTAACCAAGGATTTCATGTTAAAATGATGTAATTAAGCCACAAAACTTACCTCCGACGAAACCCCAATGATTTCCCAGCAATCTCCCGTGAGTCTCTCTCTCTAGAACTCAAAAATGGTGTTTTGGGTATATGAACCCGCGACTGGTTCTGTTGTGGTTTTAATTTCACTGCCAGACCATTCCTTCTATGCGATCGCAATGGCCCTATGCGATCGCATAGAGTTAAATTTTCCTGCCAATTTCCCCTTCTATGCGATCGCAATGCACCTCCGCGATCGCATAGCACAATCTTCCAAGCCTCCCCCTTTTCTTCTCTACGATCGCAGCACTGGTTATGCGATCGCAATGTGCAGTCTGATAAGCCTATGCGATCGCACCCCTTGCTATGCGATTTCATAGCATATTTTTCTCACCCCTCCAGGCTCTTCTATGCGATCGCAATGACTCTATGCGATCGCATAGAGCAATCACTGTCTGCAATTTTTCTGCACCAACTTTATGATCAAAACTTGCCCGTTAGGCATCCGAAATGATCCCGAGACCCCCGGAACCTCAACCAAAGCCACCAATACATCACATTACCTAATTCAAACTTGATCGTAACATAAAAACACCATCCTAAACATCAAAATCACCAATTACACACGGATTCAAGCCTAAGTTTCTTCAAAACTTCCGAAACTAACATTCGATCAAAAACCCGACCAAACGATGTCCAAATGACCTAAAATTTTGTTTACATATCCAAAATCACATAACAAAGCTACAGGAATTGTCGGAATTCCATTCCGACCCCCGGATCAAAATCTCACCTACCGTTCGGATTTCGCCAAAATTCAACCTTAGCCAATTCAAGCCTATTTCTACACCGGACCTCTAAATTCAATTCCGATTGCTCCCCTAAGTCACAAATCACCTCCCGGAACTAACCAAATCATCAGAATCTGATTCCGAGCCCTCTAACTAAATAGTCAACTCTAGGTTGACTTTCCATGTTCAAGTTCCCTTCAAAAAGGCTATATGCCTCATTTTCAATCCAATTCACTCCTAACTCACCCGATAGACTCTAACACTGATATAAAAGCATAAAACATTTAATTACAACATAACGGGGTGGTAATTCCCGTGACGACGGGCCGGGTCGTCACAGTTTTCGAGTTGTAGCTATTGTACAAGGTATGCACAACATCTTGTTGATTGTTCCTAAGGTTAATATTGTGTTAGTTGTGTTGTTCGAGTGATAAATCATAATATAACACTTGAAATAACATGAGATATGGTTGTCCTTTTGGTTGTATTGTTTTGTGGCTCAATATATGATTTGTGGTGGTTGGAAATTGTGAGAAATAATTTTATAATATTGTGGCTATTGTTTTTAAGCTTTTAGGTGTTTCTTAAATTAATTGAAGAAGACAACATGAAAAATAAGTGATTGACGAATAAAATTAAGGTGCTAGATGTATGAGGCTTTTGGAAGGTATTTTGTGGATGTTTGAAACTACAAATAATATGATACATATAAGTATGATGTTTGAAGTTTGTAAAGTAATTTATATAATAATAGTTTGATTCAATTTATATCTTGTTATGAGTAAAAACGAGCTTGACGCTCAATATAATTGTTAAGATTATCGGAGAAACTCAAATTTAATTATATTGTTGTTGTTGCTATTGTTGGTTATAATTATTGTTGTTGGGTTTTTGATGAACCTTAGTGGACTTTGGGATGTATTAAAAATAGGGTAATCGCTGCCTGATATTCCTTAATTCATACGACTAGCCAAATACGATGGCACGCCATTATATGTTAACGACAATATCATTTCACTAATTGTAGATGCAAGAAGTTGTGTTGAGCTAGATTGAGTAATAATGATGATATAATATAGGTATGTCAAGGCTATTCCTTCTTTCCTTTTGGTATGATCCAAGTAACAATACGTGAACGTGATGACACTCCATACGCAGTTCTACTCTTAGTAGTTAAGGATGCCTATATTATTCGTTCCAGTAAAGTGACATTCAATCATGTGTAAGTACGTTCCTAGTTATTGAGATATTTGATAAATATATTAAAATTTATAATATAGTGATACATGTATCTTTATGCATTTACCATCGAGCTATGATCGGTTGGGCAGTTATACATTTACCACCGAGCCACTGTCGATCAGCCAGTCATGCATTTACCACCAAGCAATCATGAGTTAGCAAGCGGTTCACTCAGACTAGCATGACATCGGGTGTTGTCCATGCCTCCCCAGGTTTGGGGTGTGACACGACTTCGGAATTAGGGTTTCATGATTCTAATAGGCTCGTATGATGATTTTGGACTTGGGCGTATGTTCAGATCGGGCTTTGGATAACCCGGGAGCGTTAGTTCTTTGAAGAGTTTGAAGTTCTTTAAATTTAGTTTGGAGTATATTTTGGTGATATCGAGGTCCAAATGGTATTCCAAGATCGGAAATAGTTTTCTAAGGTCATTTAAGTCTTGCACACAAAATTCGGTAAATTTTGAGTAGTTTAAGTACATTTCGACGCATTAGGAGTAAATTGAAGAACTTAAAGTTTATATTTTTTATTCAATTGGTTTGTGGTGTGATTCTTAGTTTTGATGCTATTTTAGGTGTTCTGAGAATTTGAGCAATTCCTTTATTTCAAACATTGGTATGCTCGAGTGTGGCCTCGGCGGCATCAGGTGTTAACTGGACGATGCTTGAATCAAGTTGGAACTTGGAGTGATAGCTAAGCTCCTAGCTGCTTGAGTAATCGACCTAAGCTTGGTTGGCCGCAAGTGCGATCTTGTATTTTGATCCACGAGCCTCAAAAGCAGACAAGCCAAGGCAGACCGGGATCTACATGAGCGAGGGATTTTACGGGAACCGCTAGGTAGTGAGGTTATTTTAAATCAGGGCTTAAACACTTTTGGCAGTGGATTAATACATAGTTTATGGGTAGATTATAATATGTAAATTAGTAGAAATTATGGGTTTAGGTAAAAACCTAGGGTTTTTATAAAAATAGTATTTAACCACAAAATTATTATGGAACTTAGTAAAAATTATATATTTGAGTTCATGAGGTTATGTGTAACAACTTTTTTCGAACATTTTCAGAATCCGGACGTGTGGGCCAGGGGGTAAATTTTTGGAATCTTCAAATAAGATTGGAAAATCTCTTTGATTGTTAGGATATGAACTTTTAACCATGTATTCACTATTTTATATAATATTTGACTAGTTTCGAGTTGTTTTGGCACCAAATTGAGGGTTTGAGCATATTGTGCGACTAGAAAGTAGGCTTTGAGGTAAGGTAAGTCTCTTTTCTATAATAGAGAATTAACCCCATAGGTGAACTTAATAAATATGTGCTATTATTTATGGGGTTGCGTACACACAATGTGACGAGATTCCATTCGTAGCTACAATTTATGCTTATGTCCGGGTAGTTTTAGGATTATACCATGCTTTGTTGACACTGTTATTTGGTTATGCTTACTTTCTGCGTTGAATAGAGCTGAGGATGAGGATTTTAAGATTTATGAAGTTACTAGTTAATTTCTTTTTCAGAAAGAATTGAGGTATACTATGATAACTTGAGAAATCTATGTTCAACCACATCGCAAGTATATTCCGCAAGCGCGGCACATTTCGACTAATCTCATGGGATCGGTCATTCGCCTTGGAAAGTTAATAAATGTATATATGGTTCGTGTCATTCGACCCTTGAACGTGCACACTGTAAATTTTGATCGGGTTATACGTCCTCAACATAAAACCTGCATAGTAAAAGTGGAAGCCTTATTATATTGTTATTGTTTTCCTTGGCTTGGGAGTTTAAATGGTTAAATGAGGGAAATGATTTGGTACTTACTAATGGTGAAAGAAATATTTATTTATGTGATGACCCAGCCCGTCATCATGTGAGTTATCACCCCGTTATCCCACTTATATGCTTGATGATGTTGTAATATGCATGTTGGGTAAGTTTGAGTCAATCCGGGTTGAGTTTGGCTGAAATTGAGATGAATAGTCTTTTAGAAGAAGGAATAGTTGAGAAAAGTCAGCTGGATCTTGACTTGTGAGTTAGAGAGGTTGGAATCAAATTCTGATGATTCGGTCTGCTCCGGGAGGTCATTTGTGAGCTAGGAGAGCGATCGGAATTGAATATGGAGGTCCGGTATAGAAATAAGCTTGAATTGGCTAAAGTTGAATTTTGGCGAAATCCGATCGATAGGTGAGATTCTGATCCGGCAGTCGGAATGAAATTCCGAAAGTTGCACTATCTCCGTTAGGTGATTTTGGATGTGCCTGCAAAATTTCAGGGATTTCGGAATTCGTTTGGTCGGGTTTTTGGTCGAATGTCGGTTTCGGAGGTTTGAAGGAAAACTTAGGCTTGAAATTGCTTGGATTCGATGTTTTCCGTGTTTGAGGGCGTGTTTTTATGATTGGAAAAAGTTTGAATCGTGTTATGGAGTATATTGGTGGTTTTCATTGGGGTCCCGGGGGCCTCAAAATGAATTCGGGGGTTCCAAACGGACCATTTTTGGCCTAAGACAACAGCTGAATTGCTACTGTGTCTATAGAAGGAAATCCTTCATCGCGTTCGCGATGAAGGGCACACGTCTGCGTAGGTCATCAAGGTTGTTCATCGCGTTCGCGATGGGCTTGACGCGAACGCATTGGGTCAGCATCGGAGGCTTCGCGTTCGCATGGAGTGAGAACGCGTTCGCGTGGAGTGAGAACGCGTTCGCGTAGGAGGAAATTGCTAGGCATCGCGTTCGCGTGAGGAGAGAAGCAAACGCGTAAAAGAAAAACCAGGCGATTGGAAATTTGTGCTTCGCGAACGCATGACAGGATGTTGCGTTCGCGATGGGTGAATCGAGCTGAGCATCGCGTTCGCGTGAGGGGTGTCGCGAACGCGTAAAACAAATTCCCCAGGTAGTGAAGTTAAAACCAGAATATTTCATATACGGGTTTCATTCTTAGAAACCCCATTGTTGAGCTCTAGAGTGAGAAAGTGACAGGAATTGCTGGGAGAACATCGGGATATTGTCGGAGGTAAGTTTTGTGGTTTAATTACGCGCTTTTATCATGAAATCATTGATTATTTCTATGAAAATGGAAGATTTAAGGTGGGTTTTAGCCCTAGGCCTAGAATTGTAGAAAAACACTGATTTGAGTGGGCAAATGGAGTCCGAATTTGGTAAATTTTATATGCCTAGACTCGTATTGAGACGAGGGTTCCGAATATGTAACTTTTTATAAATTTTTGAGAAGCGCACCAAAAGTCAGGTTTTGACAACTTTGTGGGTTTTGATGCAATTTGGGTTATTTCGAATGGGTTACGTGAATTTAGCATATATTGATGCATTATCATTGATTTTGAGCAGATTTGGCACCCGAGGAGATTGATTTGCGAGGCAAGCGCAAGGCGGACTGAGGCTTCTATCGGTTCGAGGTGACTGGTAGTAGTAAATAATGTACTGAGGGTTTGAAACCCCGTACTAGCACTTCACAGTGCTATGTTGAGATGAAACACGTGTCTTGTGACGGACGTGGTGACATTGTGATTGGGGACATGGACTTGGTCCTTCCCGGCTAGTAGTATATCGTGTATTATGACTGATAATGAGATTATAACTGTATAATTGGGCTGGTAGCCATATTTGGGGCCTTGCGCCGATCTGTAGAGCATTAGGGATCCTATAGAGCTAGGTGACCCTTATATCATGATGGAAACATACACTCAGTCATAAAACTAGTTGAATAGCCTAATAAGAACAAGTATTAGGCGTGTACTGTGCGAGATATACATTACTTAGGGTCGAAATTCCCTGACTCAGCTGAGTGGGCCTATAAGGCCAACCCTATACTAATTGGGACATGGTCGAGAACCCGTTATGAGGTATTATATGTATACCCATTTTGGGTCGGGCTGCACGCCGCAACAGTATATACATATATATATATTGGATCGGGCTGCACGCCAGAGCAATGCATATGTTGGATCGGACTGCACGCCGCAGTATTATTGCGCTTGGGCTGTAGGAGCCCCTATGGAGTCTGAGTCTGCACACATTTTCAGTGAGCACTGGTGTATATTATGGGATCGGGCTGCACGCCGCAGCGATATAGTTATATATGTATTGGATCAGGCTGCACGCCACAGTAATATATGTGTGGATGGGGCTGCACGCCACAGCATCATAGCGCTTGGGTCTAGGGAGCCCCTCCGAAGTTTGTATACACCCCCAGTGAGCACCGTCGATGTTAAATGGAACGGGCTGCGCGCCGCAGCGCTATATGTACTGGAGCGGGCTGCACACCGCAGCATTATGCTTATTCATATCCTTATGCATCCTTAAATATTTATACATTATAAACATATGTATATGTCTTCATATATTGAGATGGTTGTACACCACAAAGGTACGAGTGAGGGTTTGATCAGAGTGGGAACTTGTAGAGATATATGTGGACTGGAGATCAGAGTACTTACCATAGTGATGACTTACCTGTGAGGGTTGCCTTAGAACTGTTTCGTGATAGCACATGAGTTCTTACTTTCAGTTATTGTTTATTATTGTTACTCACTGAGTTGAAATACACTCACCCCACTCCCCTGCACTTTCTGTGCAGATCCACAGGTGCCCGAGAGCAGTTGAGATATTGCAGCTGCCGATCATCATCTACTTTTGCGGAAACTACGAGGTAGCTGCCAGCGTCCGCACAACCTGTTTTCTCCTTCCTTATCATCTCGTTGTTTTTATTTGGCCTAGACTTGTTTGTATTAGGATGTTATTCTGTAGAGGCTCAGTCTCGTGACACCATGATATGTTGGGACCGTACGTTGTATGATTTTGCTATCGCGCTTTTCATTTGAGATGACCACTTGCCGTTTAAGTTTAATTTGATTGATTGAAATTAATAAATGGCTGGGTTAAGAGATGATATGGCCGGGCTTGCCTAGCATTGTGTTGGGCGCCATCACGACCGGGGTTTGGGTTGTGACAAGTTGGTATCAGAGCCTAGGTTAACAGGTCTCGCGAGTCATGAGCCAGTTTAGTAGAGTCTCATGGATCGGTTTGGGGACGCCTGTACTTATCCTCGGGAGGCTGCAAACCTTTTAGGAAAAGTTTCAATTCTCAGAATTCTTGTCCTGCGATTACTTTTGACTTGAACTGAACTTTGACATTCTATTCTCTCGCAGATGGCGAGAACTCGAGCGTCCGGACGGGGAGGATGACCACCACCACCACCTGCTAGAGGCCGTGGACGCGACCGTGGTTGTGGTGGAGGTCGGGCGGCTGATGCAGTACCAGCTGACCCACAACCCCCAGTTGTAGAGGTGCCGGCAGCACCAGCTCTGCCCATTGTTATTTCGGGTCTACAGAAGACCCTGGCTCAGATACTAGCAGTTTGCACTGGCCTGGCACAGGCGGTTTCAGTTACCACTACGGCAGCTGCATCAGGGACCCGGGGAGGTCATCAGACCCCCGCAGCACGCACTCCAGAGCCTGCAGTGCAGGGCCTACAGACACCAGAGGCACCTCCAGTTCAGCTTGTGGTTCCGGTTCAGCCAGCAGATCAGATTTAGGGGGATAGGGTCCCAGCTATGACAGACGATGAGCAGCGTCGTCTCGAGAGGTTCACCAGGTTATCTCCCAGAGTGTTTACTGGTGCTCCGGGCAAGGAAGCCCAAGGTTTTCTGGACAAGTTCCATCGGATGCTTCGTACGGCAGGGATCTTGGAGTCCAATGGGGTATCTTTCACTACCTTTCAGTTTCAGGGGCCAGGCTTTGCTTGGTGGAAGGCTTTTGAGTGCCGCAGGTCAGCATGGGATGAACCACTATCACGGCTAGAGTTTTCCACTATGTTCTTGGAGAAGTGGGTGCCTCGATCTCAGAGGGAGGAGATGCGCAGGCAGTTTGAGGGTCTCCGTCAGGGGGACATGTCGGTGTTAGAGTGTGAGATCAGGTTTACTAAGTTGTCTAGATATGCATCGTGGTTGGTTCCTTCTGACAGAGAGAGGATTGGACGCTTTGTGGACGGCCTCATTTATCCCATTCGTATTCTGATGACTCGGGAGAGGGTTTTGAGTCGTACATTCGATGATGCTGTGGATATTGCTCGCGACATAGAGACAGATCGTTGCAGAGAGTGAGATGAGAGGGAGGCCAAGAGGCCTCGAGGTTCAGCTAGTTCCAGTGGCACTCAGACCAGAGGCTAATAGTTGGTCTGGATGGCCTAACTTAATTGTTGGGCGCCATCACGACCGGATTTGGGTCGTGACAAGGGTTCACACCAGAGCTAGCCATCTCTCGGTGCCATGCCAGCTCAGAGTTCTTCACAGGCCCCATCTGCTCAGGGTTCATCTCGGCCTAGTTCATCAGCTGGCCACTCCAGCGCCAGGGGTCCTTATCAGTCTCAGCCCCCAGCACCGGGGAGTTGCTATGAGTGCGGAAAGCTTGGGCACCACCGTAGGAAGTGTCCCCACCTTGCTTCTAGATCTTATCAGCAGAGGGGGCAGCTCTCATCATTGTGTCCTTCTACTTCAGCACCCGCCCCGCCAGCTAGGGGTGATGGTCAGTCAGCTAGGAGTCGCCCTCGAGGGGGAGACCGATCAGGCGGGCATGCTAGATGCTATGATCTCCAAGGCCGATCTGAGGCGGTTGCTTCTGATGCAGTTATCACATGTATTATTTCAGTCTGCCACAGAGATGCCTCAGTGTTGTTCAATCCTGGTTCTACTTATTCTTATATGTCTACATATTTTGCTCCCCATTTGGGCACGACCCGAGGATATCTTGAGCTGCTACCCCGGTAGGGGATACTATTGTTGTGGACCACGTATACTAGTCCTGTTTGGTCACTATTGGGGGTCTGGAGACCCGAGTGGACCTGTTGCTTCTCAGCATGGTCGATTTTGATGTTATATTGGGCATGGACTGGCTATCTCCATGTCATGATATTCTGGACTGTCATGCCAAGATAGTCACCTTGGCTATGTCGGGCATTCAGAGGATCGAGTGGCGAGGCACGACTGAGTATGTACCTAGCAGGGTAATATCTTTTGTCAAGGCCCAACGAATGGTTAGGAAGGGATGTCTCTCTTATTTAGCATTTGTGGAGGAAGTCGAGGCCCAAACTCCCAGTATTGATTCTGTTCCCATTGTGCGAGACTTTCCTGATGTGTTTCCCTCAGACCTGCCAGGCATGCCGCTAGACAGGGATATTGATTTTGGGATCGATTTGGTGCCAGGCACTCAGCCTATTGCTATTCCTCTGTATCGAATGGCACCAGCTGAGCTGAAGGAGTTGAAGGAGCAGCTCCAGGAACTCATAGATAAGGGGTGCATTCGGCCGAGTGTGTCACCGTGGGGTGCACCGGTCCTGTTTGTTAAGAAGAAGGATGGATCCATGAGGATGTGTATTGACTACAGGTAGCTGAACAAAGTTACAGTGAAGAATAAGTATCCTCTGTCTTGTATCGATGATTTATTTGATCAGCTCCAGGGAGCTAGGGTGTTCTTGAAGATTGATCTTCGTTCAGGTTACCATCAGCTGAAGATTAGAGAGTCCGACATTATGAAGACTGCATTCAGGACCAGATATGGTCACTATGAGTTCCTTGTCATGTCTTTTGGGCTGACCAACGCCCCAGCAGCATTTATGCATCTGATGAACAATGTGTTCAGGCCCTATCTTGATTCATTTGTGATCGTATTCATTGATGACATACTAGTCTACTCTCATAGCCAGGAGGAGCATGCTCGGCACTTGAGTATTGTGTTGCGGAGATTGAGAGAGGAGAAGCTGTATGCCAAGTTCTCCAAATGTGAGTTCTGGCTTGAGTCTGTGGCATTCTTAGGGCACGTGGTGTCCCGTGATGGTATTCGGGTGGATTCGAGAAAGGTCGAGGCAGTGCATAGTTGGCCCAGACCGACCTCAGTCACTGAGATCCGTAGCTTTTTGGGATTGGTAGGGTATTATCACCGATTCATTCAAGGTTTATCTTCTATTGCTTCACCCTTGACTAGATTGACGCAAAAGGGTGTTCCTTTCTTATGGTCCGAGGAGTGCGAGGAGAGCTTTTAGAAGCTCAAGACAGCACTGACCACAACACCGGTCTTGATTCTGCCGTCAGCTTCAGATCCTTATACTGTGTATTGTGATGCCTCAGAAGTTGGCATTGGTTGTGTGTTGATGCAGGAGGGTAGGGTCATTGCTTATGCTTCTCGCCAGTTGAAGCCCCATGAGAAGAACTACCCTTTTCATGATTTGGAGCTAGCAGCCATAGTTCACGCTTTGAAGATTTGGAGGCATTACTTGTATGGTGTCTCATGTGAGGTGTACACGGATCATCGCAGTCTTCAGCACTTATTCAAACAGAAGAACCTTAATTTGAGACAGCGGAGGTGGATGGAGTTGCTTAAGGATTATAACATCACTATCTTGTATCATCCGGGGAAGGCCAATGTTGTGGCCGATGCTTTGAGTCGGAAGGCGACTAGTATGGGCAGCCTAGCTTTCATCCCAGTTGGGGAGAGGCCATTTGCTTATGACGTTCAGGCCCTAGCCAATCGGCTAGTGAGGCTGTATATTTCGGAGCCGAGTCGAGTGTTGGCTTGTGTTGTTTCTCCATCTTCCTTATATGACCGCATCAGAGAACGACAGTATGATGACCTACATTTGCTTGTCCTTAAGGACAGAGTGCTGCATAATGATGCTAGAGATGTGACTATCCACAGTGAGGGTGTTCTGAGGATGCAGGGCCGTATATGCGTGCCAAATGTAGATGGTTTGCGGGAGTTGATACTTGAGGAGGCACACAGTTCGCGTTACTCTATTCACCCGGGTGCCGCGAAGATGTACCAGGACTTGAGACAGCACTACTGATGGAGGAGAATGAAGATGGATATTGTTAGGCATGTAGCCAGGTGCCTCAATTGCCAGCAGGTCAAGTATGAGCATCAGAGACCTGGCGGTGTTCTTCAGTGTATGGTTATGCCCGAGTGGAAATGGGAGAGGATCACCATGGATTTCGTTACTGGACTCCCTCGGACAGCGAGGAAGTTTGATTCTGTATGGGTGATTGTTGATCGGCTGACTAAGTCCGCACATTTCATCCCAGTTAGCAATACTTACTCATTGGAGCGGTTGGCATCGATCTTTATTCGGGAGATTGTTAGGTTGCATGGGGTCCCTGTGTCTATTATATCTGACAGAGGCACTCAGTTCACTTCTCAGTTTTGGAGAGCATTTCAGCGAGAGATGGGTATGCGGGTTGAGTTGAGCACCGCATTTCACCCCAGACAGTCGGGCAGTCTGAGCGCTCTATTCAGATCTTGGAGGATATGTTGCGTGCATGTGTGATTGATTTTGGAGGTTCATGGGATGAGTTCTTGCCACTTATAGAGTTTGCCTACAACAACAACTATCAGTCGAGTATTCAGATGGCCCCGTATGAGGCGTTGTATTGCAGATGGTGTAGATCTCCCGTCGGATGGTTTGAGCCTGGTGAGCATCGATTGATAGGGACTGAGTTAGTTCAGGATGCTCTGAATAGAGCAAAGTTGATCCAGGAGAGGCTTCGCACAGCACAGTTTCGCCAGAAGAGTTATGCAGACCATAGGGTTCGAGGGTTGTCTTTCATGGTTGGTGATAGGGTATTACAGAAGGTTTAACCCATGAAGGGTATCATGAGGTTCGGGAAGAAGGGGAAGCTGAGTCCCAGGTACATTGGTCCTTTTGAGATACTAAGGAGGATTGGGGAGGTGGCATATGAGTTGGCCTTGCCACCCGGTTTGTCCAGTGTTCATCCAGTATTCCATGTGTCTATGCTCCGGATGTATGTCGGGGATCCATCTCATGTATTAGACTTTAGTACCATTCAGCTTGATGGTGATCTATCTTATGAGTGGAGCCAGTGGCTATTCTGGGTAGAGAGGTTCGAAAGTTGAGGTCCAAGGAGATTGCTTCAGTCAAGGTGCAGTGGAGAGGTCGACCCGTGGAGGAGGCTACTTGGGAGGTCGAGCAGGAGATGCGGAGCAGATACTCTCACCTATTTGAGTCTCCAGGTATGTTTCTTGACCAGCTCGAGGACGAGCGTTTTCTTAAGTTGGGGAGAATGTGATGACTCGGCCCATCATCATGTGAGTTATCACCCTGTTATCCCCATTATATGCTTGTTGATATTGTAATATGCATGTTGGGTAAGTTTGAGTCAATCCGGGTTGAGTTTGGTTGAAATTGAGACAAATAGTCTTTTAAAAGAAGGAATAGTTGAGAAAAGTCAACTGGATGTTGACTTGTGAGTTAGACAGCTCGGAATCGAATTCTAATGATTTGGTCTGCTTCGGGAGGTCATTTGTGAGCTAGGAGAGCGATCGGAATTGAATTTGGAGGTACGGTGTAGAAATAGGCTTGAATTGGCTAAAGTTAAATTTTGGCGATATCCGATCGATAGGTGATATTCTGATTCGGGAGTCGGAATTGAATTCCAACAGTTGCACTATCTTTGTTTGGGTGATTTTGGATGTGCCTGCAAAATTTCAGGTCATTCGGAGTTCGTTTGGTCGGGTTTTTCGTCGAATGTCGGTTTCAGAGGTTTGAAGGAAAACTTAGGCTTGAAATTGCTTGGATTCGATGTTTTCTGTGTTTGAAGGCGTGTTTTTATGATTGGAACAAGTTTGAATCGTGTTATGGAGTATGTTGGTGATTTTCGTTGGGTCACGGGGGCCTCGGGATGAATTCGGGGGTCCAAACGGACCATTTTTGGCCTAAGACAATAGCTGAATTGCTGATGTGTCTGCAGAAGGAATTCCTTCATCGCGTTCGCGATAAAGGGCACGCGTCCGCTTAGGTCATCAAGGTTGTTCATCGCGTTCGCGATGGGCTGGACGCGAACGTGTAGGGTCAGGATCGGAGGCTTCGCGTTCGCGTGGAGTGAGAATGCGTTCGCGTAGGAGGAAAATGCTGGGCATCGCGTTCGCGTCAAGAGAGACGCGAACGCGTAGAAGAAAAACCGGGCGATTGGAAATTTGTGCTTCGCGAACGTGTGACAGGACGTCGTGTTCGCGATGGGTGAATCGAGCTGAGCATCACGTTCGCGTGAGGGTTGTCGTGAACGCGTAGAACAAATTCCCCAAGCAGTGAAGTTAAAACCAGAACATTTCATATACAGGTTCCATTCTTAGAAACCTCATTGTTGAGCTCTAGAGTGAGAAAGTGACGGGAATTGCTGGGAGAACATCGGGATATTGTCGGAGGTATGTTTTGTGGTTTAATTACCGCTTTTATCATGAACTCATTGATTATTTCTATGAAAATGGAAGATTTAAGGTGTGTTTTAGCCCTAGGCCTAGAATTGTAGAAAAACACTAATTTGGGTGGGCAAATGGAGTCCGAATTTGGTAAATTTTATATGCCTAGACTCGTATTGAGATGAGGGTTCCGAATATGTAACTTTTATAAATTTTCGAGAAGCGCACCAAAAGTCGGGTTTTGACAACTTTGTGTGTTTTGATGCAATTTGGGTTATTTCGAACGGGTTACGTGAATTTAGCATATATTGATACATTATCATTGATTTTTAGCAGATTTGGAACCCGAGGAGATTGATTTGCGAGGCAAGCGCAAGGCGGACTGAGGCTTCTACCGGTTCGAGGTGAGTGGTAGTAGTAAATAATGTACTAAGGGTTTGAAACCCCGTACTAGCACTTCACAGTGCTATGTTGAGATGAAACACGTGTCTTGTGATGGACGTGGTGACATTGTGATTGGGGACATGGACTTGGTCCTTCTCGGCTAGTAGTATACTGTGGATTATGACTGATAATGAGATTATAACTATATAATTGGGCTGGTAGCCATGTTTGGGGCCTTGTGCCGATCTGTAGAGCATTAGGGAACTTATAAAGCTAGGTGGCCCTTATATCATGATGGAAACTTACACTCAGCCGTAAAACTAGTTGAATAGCCTAATAAGAACTGGTACTAGGCGTGTACTGTGAGAGATATATATTACTTAGGGTGGAAATTCCCTGACTTAGCTGAGTGGGCCTAAAAGGCCAATCCTATACTAATTGGGGCAGGGTCGAGAACCCGTTATGAGGTATTATATGTATACCCATGTTGGTCGGGCTGCATGACGCAGCAGTATATACATATATATATATATTAGATCGGGCTGCACGCCGCAGCAATGCATATGTTGGATCGGACTGCACGCCGCTGTATTATTGCGTTTGGGCTGTAGGAGCCCCTTCGGAGTCTGAGTCTGCACACATTCTCAGTGAGCGCTGGTGTATATTATGGGATCGGGCTGCACGCCGCAGTAGTATAGTTATATACAGATATATATATATTGGATCGGACTGCATGCCATAGTAATATATGTGTGGATCGGACTGCACGCCGCAATATCATAGCGCTTGGGCCTAGGTAGCCCCTCCGAAGTCTGTACACACCCCCAGTGAGCGCCATCTACGTTAAATGGAGTGGGCTGCGCGCCGCATCGGTATATGTACTGGAGCGGGCTGCACGCCGCAGCATTATGCTTATTCATATCCTTATGCATCCTTAAATACTTATACATTATAGACATATGTTTATGTCCTCATATATTTAGATGGTTGTACACCGTAAAGGTACGAGTGAGGGTTTGATCAAAGTGGGATCTTGTAGAGATAGATGTGGACTGGAGATCAGAGTACTTACCATAGCGATGACTTACCTGTGAGGGTTGCCTTAGAACTGTTTTGTGATAGCACATGAGTTCTTACTTTCAGTTATTGTTTATTATTGTTACTCACTGAGTTGAAATATACTCACCCCACTCCCCTGCACTTTCTGTGTAGATCCACAGGTGCCCGAGAGCGGTTGAGATATTGTAGCTGCTGATCATTATCTACTTTTGCGGAGACTACGAGGTAGCTGCCAGCGTCCGCAGAGCCTGCTTTCTCCTTCCTTATCATCTTGTTGTTTTAATTTTGCCTAGACGTTGTATTAGGATGTTATTCTATAGAGGCTTATTCTCGTGACACCACGATATGTTGGGACCGTACTTTGTATGATTTTGCTATCACGCTTTTCATTTGAGATGACCACTTTCCGTTTAAGTTTAATTTGATTAATTGAAATTATTAAATGGATGGGTTTAAGAGATGATATGGTCGGGCTTGCCTAGCATTGTGTTGGGCGCCATTATGACCGGGGTTTGGGTCGTGACAATTTATTTCGTGCTCCGAGTGCTATTATCTTATATATATATATATCATGTTTAATTAGAATTTCATATATTATATTGTTAGCCCATACTAAGTGTATTAGATACCTCGTCACTACTTCTTTAAGGTTAAACTAGATATTTATTGGGTACATTTTATTTATGTACTCACTCTGCATTTTCTTCACTAAATGTGCAGGATATGACGCAGGTGCATCTGGATATCTGTCTGGCGCGTATCCTTCACTACTCCGAGACTTTGCGGTGAGGTGACTTCTGAGTCCATTGTGCAGTAGCCGAAATCTTTCATTTCAGATAATAGTGTAGTATTTTTTATATTTATTCTACTAGTAGCTCATACACTTTGTGACACCAGGTCTTGGTAGACACTAATAGACTTGTGATTTTTGGTTTATTTCTGTGGTTATGATTGCATTCAGTTGCTTTCATTCCACTTACTTATTTTAAAATATTTTATTTATTAATTCATCTAAATTAATGAAAGTTTAATACTTGAAAATCTATTAAAAATGAAAATCGTGAGGTAGTTCAGTGTGGCCTTGGCTAGCGACGGCTGGGCACCAATACAACCTATAATAGAATTAGGTCGTGACAAAAACAAAACCAAATCGACCTGACATTACATATATAAAAAATTTAGATCTATTTAATATATAAATATACTTGCTGTGATGTAATTTATAAATATTTTTTAAACTTTTTGATAATTTTATCTTTTAAGGTATTATTTCAAGGTTGGACCTAAAACTTTTGAATGTTCCAATTAGTCTACAGCCACTAATATTAGTATCAAATAATCCTAGCAAAATTCCAAACAAAAATCATATCAATACATAGCTAACAAAAGTGATTCAACTCAATACTAGAGATGCCAAATATTGAATATCTATTTTTTGTTTTGCAATAATTTCGATAAATGCATATCCTATTTTTTCCTGATCATTTAGTCACTAATTATATCCCCTTATTAGTCGACTTATTTTATCATGAATTAGTACTTTTAGATTATGTTTATTTTTATTATAGATTTTCAATTAGCAATATTTTTATTACGTAATTTTATTATCTTTATTGTAGAATATTTAGGATAATACCATAAAATATCTCATATTTTATATTATATTCTTGGAAAATACCTTATATAGTTGTATCTTTGCTAGGATTAAAGAAATATTTGGAGCACACGTTATATGTTTCTTGGTACAACATTTTTTTCGAAAAAACCCCGAATAACCCAAAAATTTGAGATAATCCGAATTTTATTGGATTATTATTGTAATGACCCGAACAATCATATTATGTTCTAGCACGCCATTCAGCGGTTTGAGATCATGAGCAGCTTCAATTCAAGCATTATGACTTGCACGTGTGGTCGGATGCGGATTTGGGAAGTTCGGAGATGATTTGGATAGGAAATTTCCATAAGCTTTAAGTTGAGAGAATTTACTAGGATTGGATCTCAGTGTAAACGACCTGGCAATTGGGATCTGAATGTTTTAGCAGGTTCGTACGATGATTTCTAACTTAGGCATATCCCCAGAACAGATTTTGGGTGATCCGGGAGTGTTTTGGCACCTATTATGGAAGTTGGCATTTTAGAAGAAATTTCATAAGTTTGGATTGAAGTACATTTCAGTGTTATCGACATCCATTTGGGATTCTGAGTCTTGGTGTAGCTCCGTATTGTGAGTATGGAGTTGGGAGCGCGATCGAAAGTGAATACGGATGTCCGTGCAGTATTTTGGAGCCATTTTCCTAAGGATAGAAATTTGAAGGTTTTTGAGAAGTTTGACGTGAGGTAGACTTTTTGATATCGGTATCGGAACCCAATTTCAAAAGTTGAAATAGGTCCGTATTGTCGTATATGACTTGTGTGCAAAATTTAAAGTCAAACGAATCTGATTCGATAGGTTTAAACATCGAAAGTATAAGTTTGAAATTCTAAAGTTCATAAAGCTTGGATTGGAGGTCGATTCTTAATTTTAGCACTGTTTGAAAGGATTTGAGGCCTCGAGCAAGTCCCTAATGTGTTTTTGGACTGATTGGTATGATTTGTTGGGGGTCCTAGGGGCTTCGGGTGGATTCCGGGTGGTAAACAGTGATGACCCGACCCGTCATCACGTTAGTTACTGCCCCTTCTTCCCCGTTAGATGCTTAACCATGTTTCATATGTCTATTTGGTGGATTTGAGTCAATTCGGATCGAGTTTAGTTGGAAAAGGAACAATTAGTCTCTTTAATGAAGGAATAGTTTGAAAAAGTCAATCGGACATTGACTAGTGAGTTAGAGGGCTCGAAATTGAATTTTGGTGGTTCGGTTAGCTTCGGGGGGATGATTTGTGACTTAGGAGTGCGATCGGAAATGAATTTGGAGGTCCGGTGTAGAAATAGGCTTGAATTGGCGAAGGTTGAATTTTGGCGAATTCCAATTGATAGGTGAGATTTTGATTCGGGGGGTCAGAATAGTATTCTGAGAGTTTGAGTAGCTTTGTTAGGTGATTTTGGATATGTCCGTAAATGTTCAGGTCATTCAGACATCGTTTGGTCGGGTTTTTGATTGAATGAGAAATTTGAAAATTTTAGTTTAAATTAGGCTTGAATCCGTCATGATTTGATGATTTTTGTGTTTATGGACGTGTTTTTACAATTGGAACAAGTTCGTATGATGTTTTGGAGTAGGTTAGTATTTTTGGTTGAGGTCTCGGGGTGATTTCGGATGCCCAACGGGTCATTTTTGGAAGATTTTGAACTATTATTTCTGGCATCTAGTGTTGTTCTTCGCGTTTGCGAGGGGCCTATCGCGTTCATGAAGAAGAATTTAGCCTCCGAGACTTTATTCTTCGTATTCGCGAAGAGGGCATCACTTTCGCAAAGAAGAATTTTCCATCAGGGACCTTGTTCTTCGCGTTTGCGAACAGTTCCTCGCGTTCGCGAAGAAGGAATTTTTGTCGCACAAGTCCTACTTCGGAAGCACATATCATTTTATCTACAAGGAATGGTGAGGTCATTACGAAAGTTGTAGCTCTATGAATCTAGTTTCTAAAAAGATATTATAATAGTCATTTGAAGTTTTGTGTAAAAGGTTATGTTCATTGCAATAGAGGCTGTCCGAGCAGAGTCTGAAAAATAAAATTTTGGAACTTTGTTCTTCGCGAACTCGAAGAACAAATCTCTGGGCAGCAGAATAAAGTCCAAACTTCGTTCCATTTGCCATGTTTGATGATTTGGAGCACGGATAAGGCAATTTTTTGGGAGATTTTTGGAGAGAACAACGGGGTAAGTACTCTTAACTCAATTTTGGTTGTATAACTTGAACTATTGCAAGTTTTAGTGTTTAATTTGAGAACTTTTGTTGAAGAGGGTAGAAAACCCTCTTGATATTATCAAGGATTTGAGGGGCCGTTTGTGGTCCAATTTGGGTGTTCTTGGTATTGTTTGACTTGTGAGAGTGCGAGGTTTCCAGAAATATAAATTTTACCCGGTTCTGAGACGTGGGGCCCGAGGGGTATTTTGGTCATTATACAAAATCTCACGTATTAGCTTAGACTTTAATTGTAGAATAAATTACTTGTGTGAGCACGTAATTTTTGCCTCAAGCAATTAATTCTAAAATAAAAATATAAAATAATTATTTTTGATTGAAATTGGTTGATTGTTGTGTAGAAATTATCAATGTGTGTTTTAATTGTTGAAAATAAAATAAAGGAAATTAAAACAAAAATACAAAATGAAATTAATTAGAAAATGTCATAAAATAAGAGAATTACCAAAGATATTTAGAAAATCAAAGAAAAATACAAAAATACAAAATAAAAGGGGATAAATATATTAGGAATAATATACTAAGGAAAACAAGTATAAAATGCAAGAAAATACAGAAATTAATTAAATAAATACAAGTTAAAAAATACAAAATTTAAGATAAATGCATGAAAATACAAATATTCAAGGTACTTGGGCCAATTACAAAAGGCTAGCCCAAAATTAATACACCTAACAAACCTAGCCCAATTTGCAATTGAACCGACCAACCTTTCTAAATAATCAAACGACGACATTTAACGCGAATAGATCTGGGCCGTTGATGATTCAATCAAATGGACTAAGATAGTCGGTTCTTAAATAAACAAAATGACGCTGTTAATACAAAATGTCACAACCATCCGTTTAATTAATCAGACGGATATAATCGATGTCACACTTAAGCCAAACGACACAGTTTAGTCAAATAAATCACAACCATCCAAGAGACTGATCTAACGGATGACAAGGAGGCCTCACTTAAAATACACGACGTCGTTGAAGGGGGAATTTGATCCTGGCCATTCGTCTCATCTGATCTAATGGTGGAAAATCAATAAAACATATCTAATATATAACCACACCCTTCGTTCATAACCTTCATTATGCAAACATACCCTCACATACCAAAAACTCTAGCCACCCTATTCTCCCATCATCATTTCCATTGACCATCAGAACCATACCGGTGGTTTTCCTCTGATAAATCTTCTCCGACTCAGGCTTTAACCCCTGAACTCCCCCTTTCTCCTTTAACACACCATCCCATTAAGCTGTGATGACCCGGCCCGTCGTCACGGGAATTACCACCCCGTTATGTTGTAATTACATGTGTTTATGCTTTTATATCAGTGTTAGAGCTTATCGGGTGAGTTAGGAGTGAATTGTATTGAAAATGAGGCATATAGCCTTTTTGAGGGAAACTTGAATATGGAAAGTCAACCCGGAGTTCACTATTTAGTTAGAAGTCTCTGAATCGGATTCTGATGATTCGGTTAGTTCCGGGAGGTGATTTGCGACTTAGGGGAGCAATCGGAATTGAATTTGGAGGTCCGGTGTAGAAATAGGCTTGAATTGGCTAAGGTTGAATTTTGGCGAAATCCGAACGGTAGGTGAGATTTTGATCCGGGGTCGGAATGGAATTCCGACAATTCCTGTAGCTTCGTTATGTGATTTTGGATATGTCCACAAAATTTCAGGTCATTCGGGCGTCGTTTGGTCGGGTTTTTGATCGAATGTTAGTTTCGGAAATTTTGAAGAAACTTAGGCTTGAATCCGTGTGTAATTGGTGATTTTGATGTTTAGGATGGTGTTTTTATGCTTGGAACAAGTTCGTATCGTGTTTTGGAATATGTTGGTGGTTTTCGTTGGGGTCCCGGAGGCCTCGGGGTGAATCCGGACCATCATCCGGCATTTTGAAGCAAGGAAAAGTCTGCTGTAAATTTTAGATCACTGGGCAGGAATTTAGCCTTCGCGTTCGCGAGGGCAAGTCCTGCGTTCGCGTAGGTCAGGTTCAGTAATACATCGCGTTTGCGAGGATGGGTTCGTGTTCGCGTATAGGGAAGACTGTGAAGCATTGCGAACGCATGGGCAAAGGTCGCGTTCGCGTATAAGTAATTCATAAGGCATTGCATTTGCGTGGTATGGAGACGCGTTCGCGTAGAAGGTATGTCGAACGGCTGTGGAGTTGTGCATCGCGAACGCGTGGGGCTGTCCGCGTTCGCGAAGGGTATTTTGGTCAGAGCGTCGCGGACGCGTGAGAGGCATCGCGAACGCGATGAAGAAATTGGGCTGGCAGTGAAATTATAACCAGAACATAACCAGTCGCGGGTTTCACACCCCCAAAACACCATTTTTGAGTTCTAAGAGAAGGTATTGATGGGAGATTGCTGGGAAATCATCGGGGTTTCGTCGGAGGTAAGTTTTGCGGCTTAATTACATCATTTTAACATGAAATCCTTGGTTAATTCTCTGTAAATCGAAGATTAAAAGTGGGTTTGAGCCCTAGGCCTAAAATTGAAGAAAAACACTGATTTGAGTGGGCAAATGCAGTCCGATTTTTGTAAATTTTATATGCCTAGACTCGTATCGAGATGAGGATTCCGAATATGCAACTTTCATAATTTTTCGAAAAGCGTACCGAAAGTCAAGTTTTGGAAACTTTGTGAATTTCGGTGTAAATTGAGTTGTTTTGACTGGGTATCGTTCCATTGGTCTAATTTGATATGTATTTACTGTATTTGATCAGATTCTATGCGTGCGGAGCTTGATTCTCGTGGTAAAGGCATCACAGAGTATTGAGGTGAGTAATAGATGTGGGTGATGACCAGCGGGTTTGAAACCCCGGTATACCACTTTGTGACGCTGTATAACGGCGAGACACGTACTCTCTTGTGAGTGCGGTGTCGATTGTGATTGGGGACTATGGCTTAGTCCGAATTGTTGGCACTGTGTTATGATATTGGCTATTCTTGAGCCGTCGAACCTCCTCCTCGGATGGTTGCATACTATATTGTGATATTGGCTACTCTTGAGCCGTTGAACCTCCTTCTTGTACGGGTGAGTATACTTGTGGGCTGTGAGCCAGTTATTGGTCCCGCGAGGATCGTTATCATTGTTTTATGATATTGAGATGCTAGTTTACTACCAGTCCGTAGCTATTTCTGTTATCATGTTATTTCCAATCTCTAGAACTTGATATTACTGTTTTTCAACTCAAAAATGATAAAAAGGGTTTTCAAGCCTGTGAGGCTGTATTTGCATATTAGCTGACTGGTAGTGGATCGGGCTACGCGCCGCAACGGTATATATGTTGCATCAGACTGCATGCCACAGTAATATTATGCTTTGGCTATAGGAGCCCCTCCGGAGTCTGAACCCTCACAGTGAGCATGGGTACCCAAATTGGATCGGGCTACGCGCCGTAGCGGTCATTTCAAGCATTGCATTGCATTTAGCTACATCTTCTAGCTGTTGTACTTGTTGTTAATATTGTTGGCTCTCTCTACTGTTGGTATTGAACTGTTACAGGGTATTTGTATAGCTTTACATTGTGCTTTACTGTGGATTTATTATCTACGCTGTCTTACCCTTGTTTATTACAAATGAGTCTGGCAGTACTCATTATACTCCATGCACCTTGTATGCAGATCCAGATACCTCTTAGCAGACCTGATTCGGTAGCCGCTTGGATGCATTGTGCGGGACAGTTGAGGTAGCTGCAGCGTCCGCAGGACCTGACTCCCCTTCTAGCTGTCATTTCTTATCTTATTATCTTTCCTTTCTGCACTGAGTTTGTTATAAACTTTATTACACTTATGTTCTTTAGAGGCTCATGACTCTTGATCCTACGGTCTATGAGAGTTGGTATATTTTGGGACTTGGTTCCCCGTTTTTATATGTATCACTGTTGTTTCATGTTTTGATATGCTTAAATGAGATAAAGCGAGCTCCTAGCTCCGTCATTGTGATTGATTGGTCAGGCTGGCCTAGCAATGTGCTGGGCGCCATCACGACCGGATTTGGGGTCGTGACAAGTTGGTATCATAGCCTAGGTTTACTAATCCTCTTGAGTCTTGATCCGGTTAGTAGAGTCTTGTGGATCGGTACGGGGATGCCTGTACTTGTCCTCAGGAGGCTACGAACCTTTAGGAAACACTTCACTTTTCTTGAACTCTGTCGTGCGATCTTGTTGTTCTGAGAACCGAACTTCTATATTCTATTCTCTCGTAGATGGCGAAAACGCGAGCATCAGGACGAGGTGGACAACCTCCATTGCCACCTGCTAAAGGTCGTGGGCACGGTCGTACTAGAGGTAGAGGTAGGGCAGCTGAGGCAATGCCAGCTGACCCGCCCGTTGTACCAGTTCAGGAGCAGCCCCCAATGGTTGACGCTCCAGCAGCTCCAGTTCAGGGCTAGACTATATCTATTGCTATTCCTGGTTTTCAGGAGACTCTTGCTCAGATATTATCGGTGTGTTCTGGTTTGGCTCAGGTAGTTTCAGCTACTGCCACTGCACCGACATCTCAGACAGGGGGTGGTCAGCAGACCCCTACAGCTCGCACACATGAGCAGGTTGTTCAGGGACTTCAGATGCCAGAGGCGGTCCCCGCTCAGGTGGTTGCACGGGTTATTCCTCCAGCTGCACCAACTTCAGCTCCAGAGCATATGGTTCAGGCTATGCCCGACGACGAGAAGCGTCGTCTTGAGAGATTTGGTAGACTTCAGCCACCCCATTTCATTGGCGTTGAGGGCGAGAATTCCCAGGGTTTTTTGGATAAGTGTCAGAGGATGTTGCGTACGGCTGGTATTCTTGAGTCCAGCGGAGTTTCATTTACTACCTTTCAGTTCACTGGTCCCGCATTTGATTGGTGGGAGGAGTATGAGAGGCGTAGGCCTATAGGAGCAGCACGTCTCACATGGCAGCAGTTCTCTACTCTCTTTCTAGAGAAGTATGTACCTCAGTCTCGTCGTGAGGAGCTGTGTCGCCAGTTTGAGTGGTTGGTTCAGGGCGACATGTATGTGACCCAGTATGAGCTCAAATTCACATAGTTGGCTAGGCATGCCACATGGATGATCCCTACTGATAGGGAGAGGATCAGGAGGTTCATTGATGGCCTCAACTACTCTATCCGCATTCTTATGACCAGAGAGAGAGTTTTGTCATCACCATTTGAGCATGTTGTGGACATGGCATGCTCAATTGGGGCGGATCGTCACCGAGAGAGAGAGAGGAGCGGGAGGCCAAGAGGCCTCGTGGTTCTGGTAGTTTCAGTGGTGCTCCATCTAGAGGGCATTTCCAGCAGGGCAGAGGTCGCTCATCTAGACCTTCTCATTCCGGCCGCACTGAGCAGAGCGGAGGTTCTTATGGTCGTGGTCGACAGGGGTTTCAGCAGGGTCAGTCTTCACTTAGTGCTTCCAGCCTAGAGTGCATCACCTACTTCTTCCACCCAGGGTTCTTCTACGGCGAGGGGTTCCCTTCAGTCCCTTTCTCCAGCACCAGGTGCATGTTATGAGTGTGGTGAGTTTGGCCACATGAGGAGATAGTGCCCTCGACTCCGTAGGGATAGGACTCAGCAGAGGGACCAACCCTCAACTTCAGCACCATCTCAGTCTAGTAGAGGTGGAGGTCGGTCTTCTCGTGGTTGCCCCAGGGGCGAGGAGAGATCTGGTGGAGGCCAGGCACGGTTCTATGCACTTCCTGACAGGCGCGATGCAGTTGTCTCCGATGCAGTGATTACATGTGTCTCTTCTGTCTGTCACAGAGATGCCTCTGTTCTATTTGATCCAGGGTCTACATATTCTTATGTGTCCTCTTAATTTGCACATCACTTGGGTGCGACTCGTGGTAGTCTTGATTTACCTATTCATGTATCCACCCCCGTGGGTGATACGATTGTTGTGGATCATGTCTATAGATCCTGTGTTATTTCTATTGGGGGTCTGGAGACCCAGGCAGATCTATTATTGTTGGGGATGGTGGACTTTGATGTTATATTGGGTATGCGCTGGTTGTCTCCATACCATGCTATATTGGACTGTCATGCTAAAACAGTTATGTTGGCCATTCCTGGTATTTCTCGGATCGAGTGGCGGTGTTCGACTGATTTCGTCCCTAGCCGTGTTATATCGTTCTTAAAAGCTCAGAAGATGGTTGAAAAAGGGTGTCTATCGTACTTAGCTTTTGTGAGAGATGTGGGAGCCGAGTCTCCTAGCATTGATTCCGTACCTGTTGTGAGGGACTTCCCAGATGTATTCCCCTCAGACCTGCCGGGCATGCCGCCGGACAGGGATATTGATTTTGGCATTGACTTGGTGCCGGGCACCCAGCCCATATCCATTCCTCCTTATCGGATGGCACCAGCTGAGTTGAAAGAACTAAAAGAGCACCTTCAAGAGCTTCTGGATAAGGGTTTCATCCATCCTAGCATGTCCCCGTGGGGTGCGCCGGTGTTATTTGTTAAAAAGAAAGATGGTTCCATGCGAATGTGTATCGATTATAGGCAGTTGAACAAAGTAGCAGTGAAGAACAAGTACCCTCTACCACGCATTGATGATTTGTTTGATCAGTTACAGGGTGCGAGAGTGTTTTCTAAGATTGATCTTCGTTCAGGCTGTCATCAGCTAAAGATTAGGGACTCAGATATTATGAAGACTGCATTCAGGACCTAGATATGGCCACTATGAGTTCCTTGTGATGTCTTTTGGGATGACCAACGCCCTAGTAGCATTTATGCATCTGATGAACAGTGTGTTCAGACCCTATTTGGATTCATTTGTGATTGTATTCATTGATGACATTCTAGTCTACTCCCATAGTCGGGAGGAGCATGCTCATCATTTGAGTATTGTGTTGCAGAGATTGAGGGAGGAGAAGCTATATGCTAAATTCTCCAAGTGCAAGTTTTGGCTCGACTCCGTGGCATTTCTGGGACATGTGGTGTCTCGTGATGGTATTCAGGTTGACCCAAAGAAGATAGAGGCGGTGCAGAGTTGGCCTAGATCGTCTTCAGCTACAGAGATAAGGAGCTTTCTTGGCTTGGCAGGATATTATCGCCGGTTTGTTCGGGGATTTTCATCCATTGCTTCTTCTTTGACTAAGTTGACCCAGAAGGGTGCACCATTCGTGTGGTCGGATGAGTGCGAGGAGAGCTTTCAGAAGCTCAAGACAGCTTTGACCACGGCTCCAGTGTTAGTATTGCCATCAGCTTCAGGTTCATATACCTGTTTATTGTGATGCCTCGAGAGTGGGGATAGGTTGTGTGTTGATGAAATTTGGCGACTCTTAATCTTAATAAATAAATCCCGTTCCGATTGTCCTTTAAGTGAAATAACTCCTACCCTTTTTGTTTATTATATCCTTCCCGAGGGTGTTGTAAAATAAAGCGAGGAAAAGAAAAATGAGGTGTGATAACTTGAATTATTATTTACAAATGCAATTTGATTGAATCGATTTGATCCATTTAGAGTCGGATACCCGTGGCAAGAGCGTGTTTTCAGGTTGACTTGCACTTGATCGAGGTAAGTGGCTTGTCTAACCTTGTGTGGGGACTTTGTCCCTTAAGATATGAAATTTGTAATTGAATGCCTTGTGCGTGAGGTGGCGAGTGCGTACTTAGGCTAATTGTTGAAAATCTGAATTTTTACTTAAAATAAAAGATGCTTGAGTTGAGTTCTCTTTTGTATTTGCTTATTCCTAATTATTATTACAGCCTGTGCTAGCTTAGAGAAGCCTGTTTAGTGGACTTATTTGCCTATTTTCTTAAACTACCTTGTTTGCGTTCTATGAAACATATTAAGACATAATGTGCTATTATTTGGTAGTTATTTAGTATTTTGAGTTGTTGTTGGGTTGATTTAAATTTGGGACTACAGGACGACATCCCAGGAGCTTCCCCTGCACATGTTATATACTAAGATTGAGAGTGCGGGATACTAAGAGATCCCTGGCACAAGAAAGAGTGTATTTTGAGGATACCAGAAGATCCTCGGGATACCAAGAGATTCCGGAAATTATCATTGTGGATACTAGGAGATCCCAAACTATATATTGAGGATACCAGGAGATCCCCGGGATACTAAGAGATCCTAGAAACTATTATTGTGGATTCTAGGAGATCCCAAAATATATATTGAGGATACCAGGAGATCTTCTGGATACCAGGAGATACAAGAAATTATTATTGTGGATACCAGAAGATCACATAATATTTATTATGGATACCAAGAGATCCCAAAAATTATTATTGTGGATTCCAAGAGATCCAGAATATTTATTGAGGATACCAAGAGAGCATCTGGATACGAAGAGATCCTAGAATTTATTGTTGTGGATACTAAGATATCCCAAAAAAATTTATTGCGAATACCAATGGATCGTTGGGATACCAGGAGATCCTCGATGATAAATATCTGGTTGTGTTTTGTACCTCTATTCTTTGATAGTGTTTGTCCTCTATTACTGTTTTACTTATTTTTCTTATCGGATATCTGCTGTGATTATACACATATTGTCTTCTCATTATCATATTGATTATTATGTATTACTTCAGTAGGGCCCTGACCTTCCTCGTCACTACCCAACCGAGGTCAGGCTTGGCACTTACTGAGTACCGCTGTGGTGTACTCATGCCTTTCCTGCGTATGTTTTTCATGTGCAAATCCAAGTACTTCTGGTCAAGAGTATCATCAGTGATCTTGTGTTATATTCGTTGACTTGAGGTATATCTGCCACGTCTGTAGACCAAAGAGCCTCCTTCTGCTCTATCTTATATTTTGTAGTTCCATTTCATGTATTCAGTTGTTGTAGACATTTCTGGATATTAGTGTTGTATCTTATGATTCTCTTAGCCTGTGTTGCTCGTGGGTTTCTGGGTCATTGGGATAGTTTCAGAATGCTAAGTGTTAAAGTGTATGTGCTAGGAAATAATTATATACATTATTCCTATTATTTAGTTTTGATTATAAAATCCACAAGGTGCTAGGCTTACCTGGTCGCGAGGACTAGGTGCCATCATGACGTGTTCACAATTGGTGAACTAGGGTCGTGACAAGTTGGTATCAGAGCTCTAGGTTCATAGGACTCATGGGACACAGGCCGATTTATTAGAGTCTCGCTGATCAGTACGGAGACGCCTGTACTTATGTACGAGAGTCTATGTAACTGTTAGGAAAATTCCACTTCATTTTATTTCTTATCGTGCGTCATTTAATCAGTTGGAGCCTATATCATATGCTCTTTTGCATCCACGCGTGTATTAAAATTGTGCACTCGGTATCAAGTATGCTCCGATAGTTCATGATGCTACAGAGGGATTATAAGGGAGCCAAGAATTTACTCAACCATTGTTATCGTGGGTCATCCATATTGATAATGCAAAGTATTGAGAGATCCATTCAATTGTGCACATGGGGGTGCACTAGGTTCTGACATTTGGTTGATAAGTACGGTCTTAAGAAGGTTTACTTAACTGCCTAATCATTGCAGAAATGGCAGAGTCATGAGGTGGATGTAGATCTAAAGATAATTAGTAGTAATAAAGACTATATGGTTCGTATGAGATGTCTATTTAGCGAAGGGTTCAACTAGCATCCGAGATATAGGAGGAAGTGAATTTAACTGTCATAAGAATGACATGTGCCCAACGAATGGGTAGATGGCGCCTAAGAGGTGGATGCCCGACCAATTGATATAATTACTATAGTATGGCTGAGGCCACTACACCAGATGGTGTCATTACGTGTACAATGTTGATTGTTGTAAAAAGATATTTTTTCCTTAACTTGATTTGGTTTTGAAATTTGTGGTGAGTCCTTTTTAATGTGCTCCACTCATGAGTGAGCTTCATAATCCTGAGATCTACTAATGAGAGTACTCACGTTGGGATATTATATGGAGATAGCTATCCCTAACATTATGCGTTGGTCACTAAAAATATCTTGAGGCTAAAAGTGACTTTCTATTACTTACTACAGTGAGGTTTGATCTAATTTTAGGATAATTAATTTCAATTGTTAATTATATGCCCTATCGGTACGAGAGTTTATTATATATTGTGATTGTCTTTGACATAAATTATTGAAAAGAGAAAGAAAGGAAATGAAAATTTTCAGTTGGCGCAATGTGCAAATACTTGTGATTCATAGTTGAGGGTGATATCCTCAAATAATTATATGATGTGAAATGCTTTCAATCGAGCAAGAAGCTACGGTGGATGTTATATAAGGACAAGGTCCTGAAGGTAAAGTTTATGTGTTTAAAATTCTCATTTTATGAAATTTAAAATTTTGTACTATCTTTTAAATGGGAGTCATGCCTGTTAGGCTTATTTGACAATTCTTGTGTATTTTCTTTTCATATTCAGTCATTTTTGCGTTGTTAACGTTAAGTTTAGCCTACGAGATGGGCGCCCAGGTGGCGTTAGATGTGACTAGTCAATTCGGGTAAGTAATTATGAGATCTTCATGCTTCGTTGTGAGTATAGATGAGGTACAAAATGAGATGTTTGTTAACATAAGGTTAATTGGCAATGTTGTGATTTATGAACAACTATTATGACTAGAGACGAGGTTATGGGCATGCAGATGACGTGTTACATGTCCAGATATCAGCATGATAATGCGATGCTTATAATGATGAGATTATTATTATTGATATGTACATTGTGGTGTTTCATTGACTTGTGGATGTGTTAATAGAAGTTGTTTTGGTGTTACTCTGGTAGGTGGATAGGCCCAATTAGAGGGGAGGCTCTGCCAAAATTTCTGAAAAATATTGGATTTAAAAAAATTTGAGACATTTAGATGTGCGAAGAAAGAGATAAGCTATATCGTGTATTTGAGGATGAATGACCCTAAGTGGGGAAGAATGTAACATCCTTGAGAAAATAATTTCGAAGTAATTAAGCGCTATAAAAGTTGAAGTATGTTGAAATGAGACTAAAGTAGTGTGACAATGTGGAATTCAGGCCTTATAATGAATGTTAAATGTTGCAGTTGGGTATTTTCCTAAGGTTGTGGACTAAGGATGATGTGAAACCTTCAGTTACGTTGAAGGATCAGTGATAGGAATTTTCTTGAAAAGGAGTTTATTCGGCCCAGTGTATCTTCCTGGGGTGCTCCTATCTTGTTTGTGAAAAAAAAGGATGGTTCCATGCGTATGTGTATTAATTATCGCCAGTTGAACAATGCTATTATCAAGACCCCAATTCGGTCGTGATGGCGCCCAACACTAAAGCTAGGCAAGCCAGACCAACAACTGTTTCTACAGTTAAAGACCAGTCCCAAAAGGGGATTTCAAGAAGAATATATGAGTCAATAAATACTCTAATAATAATAGTAGAATCAAATACTGAGAAGTGCGAACATCGAAAAGAACACTCGCAAAAGATCTGGGGTCACGAGTCTAGAGCCTCTAAACAAAACTGAAAGGTAATAGAAATATTGAATAAAATACTCAAGTCTGAAACATATAGTAATAACTGAGTGAAGAGACAAGCTAGGTTCTGCGAACGCCGGCAGCTACCTCAGCAACTTGAATAAACTCTGATATAGGCTGGAGTGCTCCTCTAACCCTCTTGTGTACCTGAATCTGCACATAAAGGTGTAGAGAGTAGGGGTGAGTACTGAGTACTCAGTGAGTAAAAAGTATATAATAATAGCTGAAAGCAGGAAATCCATAGAATACCACAGAGCAAAGCTAAACTACAGTCTGATACCTACCACGAACTAACAACAATAACAAATTATAATTAGCACAGATAATTTACAAACAAAAATGCAATGCAATGCACATGACCGCTACAACGCGTAGCCCGATCCGTTAAACGTCGACGACGCTCACTGGGGGTGGGTATGGACTTAGGAGGGGCTCCTTCAGCCCAAGCGCAATATGCATATCATCTGCTGCGGCGTGCATCCCGATTCATCCTTAGTCTATAACATACATATGAGCCCCACAACAGTTCAATATATTTATTTCCAGGTTCCAGTTTATTAACAATGAAGAATACTTTAATTTTATTAAATTTTCCAAGAACAGGTGACTTAGCATTTCCTAATAGAGATTTCAAACTAGGACTGAGATCAGTGATTATGCAAACCAAGCTATCACATAGATATCTATATCCTAGGGATACTACAGGTCGGCACAAGGCCCCAAATATGGCTAACAACCCACAATTAAATTGAACACAGTTTGCGTTTCAACCACCAATATAATATTATTCATATTCGAGATGGACCAAGTCTCAATCCCTAGTCATAACCAATCTCGCACTTGCATGGGGTGGGAGCCATGCCCTAATAGCGTCAGCGTGTGCTAAGTCGGGGTTTCGAACCCTTAGGCTACCATAGACACTAACTACTGACCTCTAGTCGGCCGTGGACTCGTCCATGACACCTTTTCCCTTCAAATTTGCCATCTCGTGCATCGAATCTAGTCAAAACTACATCAATTACATCAATATCGGTCAAATAAACATAACCCAATCAAATTTATTTGAAAAACATAATAATACACGAAGTTTGTAAAACCCAAGCCCCAGGGCCACTTCTCAAAAAATTCCGAAATTTCTACCAACGGATTCCTCTCCTCGCCATGAGTCCGTCCATATATAATTTATCAAAATCGAAGTTCGAATGGCCTTTCAAAACCCAAAAACTTGTTTTTAAAATTTTGGCCCTAGTTCTTCACAATTTATATCCAATTTCATGAGTTTTTCTGTTGATTCTAGCATAAAATCGTGTTTTTGAGCCAAGAAACATACCTCCAACAATTACCCATTTATTTATCCCTTCAAATCTCTCAAAACCCTCCCTTGGCGGAGTGAAAAGATGATTAGAGTCGCGTCTAAAATTAACTTAAACTATCCTTTTCTTTTTCTCCTCTTTCTCTTCTCATTCATTTGAGCCGAGGGACGATTAGAAATAGCCTCTCTGCTTTTTCGGGCAGGGGTAAGGCCTGCGTACATATTACCCTCCCCAGACGCCATTTTGTGGGATTACACTGGGTTTGTTGTTCTGCCCAGACGTCTTTTTCTATGCGATCGCAATGCCCCTATGCGATCGCATAGAGTAAAATGTTTGGGCCATTTTTCCTTCTATGCGATCGCAATACCTCTATGCGATTGCACAGAGCAATCTCCCTGGGCCCCAAATTTCTTCTGTGCGGTCGCAACATAGAGTATGCAACCGCACTGTGCAACATCATAGACCTATGCGATCGCACCCTCTTCTATGCGATCGCATAGGCAATTTCTCAAACCCTGCAGGTTCTTCTATGCGATCGCAATGACCCTATTCGATCTAATAGAGCAATCACTGACTGAAATTTTTCTGCTGCAACAACCAAGTTCAAAACTTCCCATTGGGCATCCGAAATCATTCCGAGACCCCCGGGACCCCAACAAAATGCACAGATATGTCCCATTACTTAATTCAAACTTGCTCGCAACATAAAAACACCACCATAAACATCAAAATCATCAAGTTATCACGTATTCAAGCCTAAGTTTCATTAAAACTCCTGAAGCTAACATTTGATCTAAAAACCGACCTAAACACCTCCGAATGACCTCAAATTTTGCACGCACATCCAAAATCACCTAAGGGGGCTACTGCAACTCTCGGAATTTCATTCCGAGCCCCGGATCAAAATCACACCTACCGTCCAGAATTCGCCAAAATTCAACCTTAGCCAATTCAAGTCTAAATCTACACCGGACCTCCAAATTCGATTCTGATTGCTCTCCTAAGTCATAAATCATCCCCCGAAACTAGTAGAATCATCATAAATCCATTACGAGCTTTCTAACTCATCGGTCAACATTCGATTGACTTTTCCAAACTATTCATCTCAAAAAGAGGCTTATTGCCTCATTTCAAACTAGACTCCCTCTGATTTACTTCTAACTCTCCAGACACATATAAATTAACACGTTAAAGTATAAAATAAAGAAAATGAGATTGTAACTCATGTAATTATGGGTCAGGTCGTTACATTCTCCCCAACATAAACTAACTCTCGTCCGCGAGATGGTTAAGAAACATACCTGGAGTCTCAAATAAGTGTGGATATCTGCTCCGCATCTCCTGCTCGGTCTCCCAAGTTGCCTGCTCCATGGGATGACCTCTCCACTGCAGTTTCACCGAAGCTATGTCTTTGGATCTAAACTTACGAACCTATTGACCCAAAATAGCTACCGGCTCCATATCATAGGTCAAGTCCTCATCCAGTTGTATCGTGCTGAAGTATAATACATGTGACGGATCTTCGACGTACTTCTGATGCATAGATACATGGAACACCGAGTGAACTCCCGACAAGCTGGGTGGCAAAGCAAGCATATAGGCCACCTCCCCAACTTTCCTAAGCACCTCAAAAGGTCGAATAAACCTTGGGCTCAACATTCCTTTCTTTCCAAACCTCATAACACTCTTCATAGGTGAAACCTTCAGCAGCACCTTCTCTCCCACTGAATAAGACACATCTCGAACCTTTCGGTCCGCTTAACTCTTCTAGCGTGACTGAGCTGTGTGAAGTCTCTTCTGAATTACCTTCACCTTGTCTATGGCATCCTGGACTAACTCTGTCCCCAATAATCTAGCCTCGCCGGGTTCAAACCAACCGACTGGAGACCTAAACCGCCTCGCATATAAAGATTCATACAGTGCCATCTGAATGCTGGACTGATAGCTATTGATATAAGCAACTTCTACAAGAGGCAAGTAATCAGCCCATGAACCACCAAAATCAATGACACAAGCACGCAACATGTCCTCCAGTATCTCAATTGTACGCTCGGCTGCCCATCCGTCTGTGGGTGAAATGTTGTGCTCAGCGCTACATGTGAACCCAATTCTTCCTGAAATGTCCTCCAGAATAGAGAAGTGAACTGAGTACCTCTGTTTGATATGATAGAAACTGGAACTCCGTGCAATCTCACAATCTCACGGATGAATATCTCTGGTAACCGCTGTGAGGAGTATGTAGTACACACAGGAATGAAATGAGCTGACTTGGTCAGCCTATCCACAATCACCCGAACTGAATCAAACTTCCTCGCTATCCGAGGGAGTCCACTAATAAAGTCCATAGTGATCTTTTCCCACTTCCACTCAAGAATATCCATATGATGCAATATGCCACCGGGCCTCTGATGCTTATACTTGACCTGCTGATAGTTGAGGCACCGTGCTACATGATTCACAATATCCTTCTTCATCTTTCTCCACCAATACTGCTGCTTCAAGTCCTGCTACATCATTGCGGCAAGGTGAATAGAGTACCGCGAGTTGTAGGCCTCCTCCAATATCAACTCACGAAGGCTATCAACAATGAGAACGCATAACCAACCTTACATTCGCAACATACCATCACTATCAATAGTGACGTCTCTGGCATCATCATGCTTAACTCTGTCCTTAAGGACAAGCAAGTGTGGGTAATCATATTGACGCTCTCGAATACATTCATATAAGGAAGATCGAGATACCTTACAAGCCACCACCCGACTGGGCTCAGAAATATCCAACCTTACCATTTTATTAGCTAGAGCCTGAACATCAACAGCAAGGGGCCTCTCCCCAACTGGAATATATGCCGAGCTGCCCATACTAATAGCCTTCCGGCTTAAAGCATCAACCACTACATTGGCGTTCTCGGGATGATGCAATATTGTAATATCATAGTCTTTAAGCAACTCAAGCCATCTCCACTGCCTCAAATTTAGATCTTTTTGCTTAAACAAGTGTTGGAGGCTGCGGTATTCTGTATATACGTCACAAGATACACCATACAAGTAATGCCTCCAAATCTTCAAGGCATGAACGATAGCAGCTAAATCTAAGTTGTGAACAAGGTAGTTCTTCTCATGGGGCTTTAACTGGCGAGGAGCATATGCAATGACTCTATCTTCCTACATCATACACAACTGATCCCAACTCTCGAAGCGTCACAATACACTGTATAAAACCGTGAAGCTGATGGCAACACAAGTACCAGAGCTGTGGTCAAGGCCGACTTGAGCTTATGGATGCTCTCCTCACATTCATCAGACCACACAAATGCAGCATTCTTCTGTGTCAACTTAGTCAAATGTGAGGCAATAGACGAAAAACCCTGAACAAACCTGCGGTAATAGCCTACCAAACCGAGGAAGCTCCAGATCATAGTAGCTGAGGACGGTCTAGGACAATTATGCACCACCTCGACTTTCTGTGGGTCAACCCGAATAACATCACTGGACACTACATGTCCCAAAAAAGTCATAGTATCAAGCTAGAACTCACACTTAGAAAATTTTGCATAAAGCTTTTCCTCTATCAACCTTGTGAGCACGTGATTTTTGCCTTACCTGAGAAGTACTCCCAGAAAATTCAAAATAAAAATAGTTTCGTGTTGGGCATGATTTTTGGGATCTTGTGTTATTTTATCTTTTTGTGTGCATGTTTATTTATTTAAATTAATAAAATACAAAAAAAAAATATATACATTAGGTTTTGCATTTTTAGTGTTTGATATCAAAATTATGTGATTTACATTTTTTAGGTGATATGTAATTATGTAGGATAATTGTAGTGGAAAATGTAATTGTGTTACAAGTTAATATATACATAATATATATATATATATATATCTATATATATATATACATATACATATATATACATATATATATATATATATATATATACATATATCTGTAATATATCATGGAGTCTAATATTAAAGAGATAGAATTGGGCCACTTTATAATTAAACCCCAAGCCCAAAAGCGAAAATAATCCCAGCCCAGTCCCCCAACCCAGCGCCCAGCCACCCCGCCCGGTCCAATAAGTGTCAAAATAATCCCAGCCATCCATGAACTTTGATCCAACGGTCAAGATCAACTCACCCCTTTTAATATACCAAAAACAAAAAAGCCCCCCCCCCCAAACCCTTGCTCCCCCGCTTCAGTCGCACAAACGGACCCCTCGTGTATATCTCTCACCAAAACCCTAGCCGCCGGACCACACCTCGCCTGAAACCCGGCGGCAAGGCCTCGCCGGCCGTCCACAACCACGCCACACAACCGCCTCACCCCCTACTCTTCGAATCCATCTTCATTTTATCTCAAATCATTCCCAATCCTCTCGAATATTAGTTTAAAGAACCGGACAAGAACCCTAAAAATCCAAGTGCTAAAATTCGTCCGATTGGGTAAAGATTCGGAGTCTAATAGACCTTAATCGGAGTATTTTCGGTTGAAAATACTTCGATTAAGTTCTTTTCGACTTCAAAAGTCCAAGTTCGAGTTGAAGACGGGTCCGAGGTCCGTTCAAGTTTGGATATTCATCTTGCGCGGTATTTCTCCTTTCTTATTTCATTTGTTAAGCTTGTGAATTTTTATCTTTGTGTTTTTCTTTTATTCTTCTGTTTTCATCTCCAATAAGACCCCTTTATTTGGTCGACCAACTTGTTTTTATTTGATTGTATGATAATAATTGTAATTGAGTGCGTATGCAATTCGATTATCAAAGTCGCACCATGTTCCTATATTAACCCGTGTTCTGCCGAGGCACTGTGGAGTCCGAAACACTGTTGAATCGAAATTTTATCCAATCGACTGTGTGTTATCGATTCTAGGTGTTATAATCGATTAAACGAATATCGTCGAATAGTTATAAATGTTGTTTAGAGCAGTAGGACATTAGTGTTAATACCGATCAATTCCATGTTTGAACTTCTGTCGAATGGAAGATTGAATTGTAATGTTTCGAATTAGGAATTCGAATTGGTTATAGCTGATTGGTATCGATGCTGGATTCTGAGTTAATGAGGGTGTTTGGATATAGTGTGTGATTGATGTAGGTTTGAATGGTGTAATTGAAAGGGGTAAGGCATCAAGACTGCTGGTGGAACCTGCTGTACAGCATAGTGCACCACCAGCTGTCTCCTGTTATTAATTAACTAAAGCCCATGCTTAAGCACAACTTAGTGGCTGAAACAGAGGCATTAAGACTGACAGAGCATGGTCTGGCAGAGATAGGAGTGGGCAGGGTAATAGTTAATTAGTGGCAGGTATTCTGGAGGGGTTTTTAGCTATAAATGTAGCATCAAACTGAAACTATGAGGAGGAGCTAGAGAGCAAGGGAGTCATAGCGAGGATATTGGAGAATACTTGAGAGTAACTAGAGAGAAGAAAGACAGTAATAGCTAGAGAGGAAAAGATAGGCAGCAAGCAGAGATTTTCCATACACACATAAAAGATACAAATAGAAAAGCTACTGTTTCATTGGTTTTTGGGTTACTGTTTCGTGTGTTTTAGTTTAGTGGTCGAGCTGTTAGTCCTTTGTTGTTGTTGTTCTTGTGTTGGTGTGCTGAGATTGATTGTGTGCTATTGGCTGAGTTGGGAAGTGTCGAGCCACTAGCAGTGCTGTTATTTTGTCACTGGCAGCACTGTTTTGGGATTGTTTGCTGTGCACATTGTTTGGTCCAGTGCCGGTTGATTGTTGTTGGCCGTGTGTATTGTTATTGCTGTTTGTGTCTGTGTTGCTGCTGGTCCATGTTGTGGCTCCTGGGTGATTGTGGCTGCTGTTAGTCATTGTTGTTGTTACTGTGTGGTGTTGCTGCTGGCTGAATCATTGGATATTGTTTGTTTGCTGTTGGTTTCAAGTTAGCCACTGGTTCATTAATTGTGGTTGCTGTTAGTCTGTTTGATTGCTGCCACTGTTTGTTGTTGCTGGTTGGTATATTGAGTTGCTATTGGTTTACTGTGGTTGTTACTGGTCTACTGTTGTTACTCCTGTTACTGTTGCTGCATTGCCACTGCTCACTCGTCTTTGTTCTTCCGCGTTCCAGGTACACATCTCTGTTGTTGTAATTCCTTGGTTCGAAAAGAATGAAGCCTGAAGCTTATGTTTGAAGTCTGTTGAATCATGTAGTCGTCCAAAGTCTTATGTTTGATTACGTTCTGTTATTATCTAATTAAGTTTGTAATGCTAGTTTTGGTTATGGAAAAGTGTAGCTAGACCAAAGATACATTATCATTAGATATGCACGTAAACCTGAATTAGTCTGTCGTATCTCTGTTCAATCTTCTCTACTCATGTGTGTAATCTCCAAATCTGTTAACATTAGATCTCATGTTAAAAGCAAGATTAGCTAGGGAGTTATTACTCAACTGAATGACGTAATTAGATTAAAGGAGTCGGGGGTGCATTTCATGTGACCCGACCCCGATTTCGGGCAAGAGCAAATAAAGCGTGTCAGGAACCACAGGCGCATTTCATGTGGTGTGGTTCGTAGTAAGTTTTGAAATAATTTGGAATCAACTCCTAAGTAAAATACAGTGGGATGTAATTCGCTTTAGATTTGAATCAAAGGTGCGCCTCGCCCGATAGTTACACTAATCGCACAGCCTTCATAAATGTACATATAAAATACTTAGATTTTGAGATGCGTCGCTTCTTAACGAATATCACGCCCTTCTCAACAGTGTAAATAAGTAGTCGATCCGGGCGCATATTTTAGTTCTATCTTCTTAAGTACGGGTGTGCATTTCATGCGACCCGAATCCAAACCCCGAAAGGTTGAATAAGAATATGTCGAGGATCCGGGTGCATTTCATGTGACGTGATTCGAAAGCATATTTTTAAGCAATTTTCTCTTTCGTAAATCATAACCAATAATAAAAGCGGTAAAGGGATATTAACTTGCACTAAGTACATAATTGTAAAAAGCAGATAGATAAGCCAAACACGACAGTTGAGCGACCGTGCTAGAACCACGGAATTCGGGAATGCCTAATACCTTCTCCCGGGTTAATAGAATTCCTTATCCGGATTTCCGGTTCGCGGACTGTTAAATAGAGTCATTCTTTTCCTCGATTCGGGATTTAACCGGTGACTTGGGACACCATAAATCTCCCAAGTGGCGACTCTGAAATAATTAAATAAATCCCATCTCGATTGTCCTTTAATTGGAAAAACTCTTTGCATCCTTGCGGGTGCGTAAAAAAGAGGTGTGATAGCTCTGGCGACTCTGCTGGGGAATTAGTTTAGAATTCGAGCTCGGAATAACTGTTGTACTTGGCATATTTTATTATCTGATTCTTTTACATGTTGGCATCAATGTGCAAAATGTTGTTTTTACTGCTTTGATATTTTTTGAACTGTACATATAAACTGTGCCGGAACCAATCTCCTCTTTGAGTCTTCTAAATCATGAAGAAGGGTGCACTTCGTGTGACTTTTTTTCTGTATAGTGTCTGATTCCCATTTTAGAACGAGGTTTGGATAAGTTGCAAAACCGGTGAAGCTTCTGTATTCCCGGGTTGCTGCCTCCTCCTCGGCTCGAGCTGTCCGCTCGGGTAAGCCAAGTCTAGAACGGATAAACCTAGGTTTTTAAACCTAGAATAACAAAGCTTCATGCCGGATCCCTAGTAGGAAACGTTTATTTGCATCATGTCGCATTTGGCTTAGGGGACTCAACACAGGGGTTGGGTCCGTCTAGGACAGGTGACCCGAAATGAACAGACTATCCTGCTGCATCCTGTTTGTCTTGCGCATTTATCTGTTATAGACTTGCATGCTGACCGGCTTTAGAGATTATTAAAAAAAAAAAAAAAAGAAGGGAAAAAAAAAGAAAAAAAAAAGAAAAAAAAAGGAAAGGAAAATATGTTTTGTTCTTAAGATAGAAATAGCTTACTTGTCTTCCTTTAATAAAATGAACAAATAAATAATGTCGTTTGTTTCGTCAAAACCGAACTACGTGGGTTTGATTCTCATTGGATGTGAGATACGTAGGCAACCTTCATCAGGTCCAACTTCACCTTTTGAAAAATGGCCGGAAAATCAAAACTAACTTTTGTACTAAATAAAGTCGGTGACGCTGTTTTTAAAAAATAGCCGAATGTTCCCGAAAGGGACGCCGGAAGGCTAATTTCGTATAAACGGCCACCTTTGGGTCAAATTTTGATTTCGATCAATTTACCCCACAGCCTTAAAAAGCCTTCGTCCCCGAGACGTTGAAAGGCCGTGATTGAAAACTGATTTTTTTATTTTAGCAAAACAAAGTTGTTTTTCTTATTTAAATCACCTTAATAAATGTGCAGGATGAGCACGAATCAGAATAAATCATTTTCAATCTTTAGTGAGGTCCCTCAGCAGCTCCGTATATGGTGGAACGATTTGGAAGACAGTAGCAAAAAGGTAGTAGGGAGAATTCTAGGAGGTTTGGTTGATTTGTTGAATATCGAGCCAAGGGAAGACATCATCAAGGCACTAGTATCTTTCTGGGATCCGACCCGCAATGTGTTCCGTTTTGTTGACTTTGAATTGACGCCCACATTAGAGGAAATTGCGGGCTATGCAGGACTAAATGGGAAATTAAGAGGACAATACCTGCTCTCACCAAGACCGGTATCTCCACATGGGTTTCTGGATTTGCTGAGCATTAGTCGGAAGGTGAAAAATGATGATCTGCTGAAGGGATGTTGCGATCTTCAATTCTTATATCAACGGTACGGCACTCCTCGGGGTTTTGAAGAGTCAAACCTTGGACTGACTCACGCAGGGAATAGAACCAAGTGGGAGGCCAGACGAATTCTAGCATTCATAACGACATTTTTGGGGATTGTGATCTGTCCGCGCGAAGATAAGAAAATAGAGATAAGTCTGGTAGGAATAGCCGATGTTGCAATCAAAAAGGCTACCAGCACGGTGGTCCCTTTGGTTTTGTCCGAAATCTATCGAGCCTTGACTGTATGCCGAGAAGGGGGCAATTTCTTCCAAGGTTGCAATCTGTTACTCCAATTATGGATGCAAGAACACCTCCATCATCGAACACAATACATGAATCATGGGTTGACCGGAAAAAACTGTATCAGGGGTTTCGAAGAACGGATGATGGGTGCTGTATTCCCTGAAGGCGTCGAGGCATGGCTTGCACGACTGAGCTCAATAGAAGCCGATCGGATTGAATGGGCGTTCGGGTGGTTACCCGATACTGAAGTAATATATATGGCAGCCGAGGAGTGTTATATCCTTCTGATGGGGATCCGCAGTGTCCAACCATATGTCCCTCACCGTGTATTACGTCAACTAGGAAGGTTTCAGGTTATTCCTACCGATCAAGACCTGAGGAAATACGCCATTGAGTTGAGTCCGGGAGTTGTACTCCCCGAAGAGAAGATTAGAAGGCTGTGGCACGAATGTCGATTCCTTGAGCCCAAAACCATGGTCCGGGAACTAGCTAAGGGAGAGGTAGACCCAAAGTACAACGTGTGGTTCGGGAAAAGATTTCAGATTCGTCGGAAATGTTCTAAAAGAGCCCATGTCCAACAGTTCACGGAAGATTCACAGGAACAATGGAAGTGGTTAGCAAAGGAGGAGGGGTACAGGACGAAAATTGGCAGGATAGAACAGCAGGTCCGGGACCTTCAGTTCGAGAAGAACGTGCAAGCTGCCACCGACGAAGGAGATAAAAAGAAGTTGGCACAAGAAAATGACTTCTTGAGAGCTCAAATCCAGCAAATGAAAAGAGATGCTGACAGACAGTCGAGGAGTCGGGCCGACGAAAAATTGATAAGGGGTTTGAGAAGCCAAGTCACCGACATCCAAAGAGAATTGGACGAGTCGAAAGCCCAAATAACGAGGGTCCGTGCTAGCTGGAAAAAGGAGGCACATCAACATGCACTTCACCTAAAGCGGGTGGAAGAAGATTACACCGATATCATCACTAGCCTGAGGGAAGCAAATGTTGTCCTTAGGGAGCGGGTTTTCAAGCAAGCCCAAGATGCCAGAGCAGACCTCGACCGCTGCCACAATTTGATGGCCCGACTGCAAGGACAAGTGGATAGGCTCCTAGATCAAGTCACCAACAATGCTCGAAGATTGGGGGCGAAAAACCAGCAAATAGAGCGGCTACTCGGAGAAAGGGACATGATCAAGGATAGAATTGGAGAAATCGGGCACTATGTCACCATGAAGTGCCTAGCTTGTGAACGAATGCCCCGCGCCGATCTTTTCGCTTCAATTATGGGTTATGTTCATCGGATCATGGAAGAGTTGAGGGAACTGCACAAGGACCTCACACCAAGGCCCGCGGCAAGGCCGAATGATGCCTCGCGGGCCCCCAGGAGTTTTAGGGCATTAGATTTTTGATTGAAAATGTATTTTGAAATGTTGAGTCAAGCTAGTTGGCATTTTTATCTTTACTTTCCCAAGTCAAGCATTTTCTTTTGTTTTGCTGATTGTTGTAAGACGTGTTTTGTAACTACACGATTTTATTTGATATAAAAGTTACTGAATTTTGCCACAATCTTGTTACCAGAACTACGCTCGGTCTGATTCACGCGGGGTCGTGATACGTAGGCAATCCACATAAGATTCGACCACCACTAAAAAGAAAGGAATCCATAGGTTAAATAACAATAAGGCTTGCAAAGATAGTCGAAAAAGAAAAAAAAAAAAAAAAAAAGAAGAAAAAGAAAGAAAAAGAAAAAGGGCCGGAATGACGCATGTTAAAGAGTACACGTAGAAAGGGTTATTTGGTTAGGTGCATTGCATCCAACGTGCTATAACATATCTGCCAAACTCGGTGAACTAACAAGTTTGTTGCGTATTCCAGAAAGTTTAGCAGTTGGTTTGACAGAATATACTGGCCAGCCATCACTACCGTACTAGATCCAAAGGACCAGTTACAGTAAGCATGTCGAGTTCTGGCAAGAGTCTCGAGGAAGAAAAATCCGAGCTACAAATCATGAAAGAAGAGGTAGACCGGTTAAAACAACGGATAACAGAGATGCACCTGGCCTGGGCCAGGGAACAGTCTTCACCAAACCGCCCTACTCTCGCCTCAGCTTCGGAACATCCGCCCATCGATCCTTCAACAAGCGCCCCAAGCTATCCATACTTTCAGGGGGAAAACCCATATGCCACCCACATTCCACCAGCCAAACCAAATCCTCCTCCAGCCACCCCTGTTTTTGTGGCACCTCCACCTGCTCCTCTGCAAAGGCCGGCCAGCGAGCCATATGTTCAGATCCATGACAACTCTTACTATCCTCCAGAGCCTACTTTCAGGGCTCCTGAACCACAATCACATACACCTCACTGGGATAATCCGGCAGAACCGGAAAAGCACTTCCAAAGTTCGGAACACGAGGAAGTTGTCAGAAAAGTTAAAAGCCTGGAGCAGTCCTTCAGGAACATGCACGGTTTAGGCAACCAGGTCAGCGTCGCCTATAAGGATCTGTGTCCATTTCCGGACGTCCAGTTGCCAGCAGGGTTTAAAATGCCCAAATTCGACCTATACGAGGGGCATGGTGACCCGATGGCCCACCTGCGAGGGTTTTGCAGTAAAATGAGAGGGGCCGGAGGACGGGACGAGCTTCTGATAGCTTACTTCGGCCAGAGTCTGGGAGGATCGGCGCTGGAGTGGTACACTAGACAGGATCCCGGTAGATGGTTTACGTGGGATGATTTGGCTCAAGCTTTTATCGGCCAGTTCCAGTACAATCTTGAGATAATCCCCGACCGCCTATCATTGCTAAAATTAGAGAAGAAGCCTGCTGAAAGCTTCAGGGAATTTGGTTTCCGATGGAGGGAACAAGCGGCCAGGGTAGATCCGCCGATGAGAGAAAGCGAGATGGTGGACTACTTCTTGCAGACATTAGAGCCCACCTACTTCGGACATCTGGTAACGTCCGTAGGCAAATCATTCACCGAGGTAATAAAAATGGGGGGTATGATCGAGGAAGGTTTGAAGGCCAACAAGATCATGAGCTACTCAGCATTGAAAGCCACCACTCAGGCTATCCAAAGCGGTACTGGAGGAGTACTGGGGAAAAAGAGGAGAGAGGAAGTTGCGGCCGTCGAGTCCGGGGCATGGTTCGGAAATAGAGGCCCCGCACCCCAATATAGCCCACCCCAGCCTCACCACCAAAATTACCCCCACAACCCATATAACCACCCGCAACATTACTATCCCGCACCTGATCCCCATTTTACTGTCCACCACGCACAGTCCTATTCCGCACCTCCCGTCCATGCACCGTGGCGTGCACCAAACCCGCAAAACAATCACCCACCCCCAAGAGCTTACGGAAACCCCTCGGGCACGAGTTTCCGTCCGAACCAGGCATTCAGGGGCGACAGGGCGCCGAGGCCAAAGACTTTCACTCCCTTAGGAGAGTCTTACACTAGTCTGTTCCACCGGTTGAAGCAAGTAGGGTTGCTAAATCCGGTTGAAGCTAAGCTACCAAACCCCCTCCCGAAGAACCTGGACCATTCAGTAAATTGTGCCTACTGCTCGGGATGTCCGGGACACGATACGGAAAAGTGTTGGAGGCTAAAGACGGCCATCCAGGAGCTTATTGACACTCGCAGGATTGAGGTCCAGACTCCAACAGAGCCCAACATCAACCAAAACCCTCTTCCAACTCATCATGGGACCAATATGATCGAGTTGGTACGGGCGGAGGAAGGAAAGGAGAAAGCCTCTCAGACTGTAATGATGATTAAGTCTAGCGGGGGAGGAACGAGAAAAGGGCCAAGCCTTGATGAGTCGCCCAGTTGCAAGAAAGACATACCAGGAGAGTCGGAAGCAGGAAAGGAAAGTGTGAACAAAGTACCGGTGAAGCCGGCCAAGATAGTTGTACCAGGGGCAGCAATCAAGCCCATCTTGACAGTAGCAGGCGTTCGAATGGATCCTTTCATCATCCAGCCGGCAACACAGTTGCCAGTAACCGATAGCCGGGCTGTCCCATGGAATTATGCTCGGATTACAACGACCTATAGAGGAAAGGAGGTGAAAGAGGAAGTTTGTGAAGCCCAAGGGTTGACCCGCTCGGGGAGATGTTTTGCCCCTGCGGAATTGAGGAAGACCACTCCGGCAGTATTGAAAAAGCCGGTCACTGATGAAGAGGCGGAAGAATTCTTGAAAAAGATGAAGCTGCATGACTACTCTGTCTTAGAGCAGTTGAAGAAGACTCCGGCGCAAATATCATTGCTATCCTTGCTGATACATTCCGAAGAACATCGGCAAGCATTGATGAAAGTCCTGAATGAGGCACATGTACCGGATAAAATCTCAGTGAGCCATTTGGAGAAGATCACCAATCGGATCTTCGAAGCAAAACAGATCACCTTCACCGATGACGAGTTGCCTGAGGAAGGCACTGAGCACAACAGGGCATTATATCTTACGGTGAAGTGTGAAGAGGCGGTGGTTACCAAAGTCCTTGTCGATAATGGGTCCAGTGCTAACATTTGTCCTCTCTCTACACTGGGCAAATTAAAGGTAGACATCGGTAGGGTACGCAAGAACAGCGTATGTGTTCGGGGGTTTGACGGAGGAGGCAAAGCATCGGTTGGTGACATAGTGCTAATCTTGACAATTGGGCCAGTGGAGTTCACCATGGAATTCCAGGTGCTGGACATGGTGGTGTCATATAACCTCCTAATAGGGCGACCATGGATCCATGCCGCAAGAGCAGTTCCATCCAGCTTACACCAACTCGTTAAGTTCGAGTGGGATCAACAGGAGATCGTCGTCCATGGAGAGAACGATCCACAATCAAGCACCATCATTCCCTTTGTTGAAACAGAAGAAGATGTTGGGCCGTGGGTATATCAGGTCTGCGATGTGGTGTCCGCCCACCGAGTTCCGGAAGGAGAATGCATTCCCGATGACAGGACAATTACTGCGGATGTCATGGTGGCTCACGAAATGTTGCGACATGGTTTCATACCCGGTAAAGGTCTAGGTGCATCTCTGCAAGGAATCACACAACCGGTATCAGTGGTCGAAAACTTGGGAACCTTCGGCTTGGGATTCCATCCAACATCAGAGGACATCCGGCGAGCAAAGAGGAACAAGCAGAAGACATAGGTGCTCCCAAAGCCTGTTCCACGCCTTTCCAAATTTTTTGTCAGGTCCGGAGCAAGAGGATATCCAACGACAAGGATTCCCGGTCCCACGATTAGGCCAGATGAAGAGTTCTTCAGGAAGTTCGAGGACCTATTCACAGATGTATGTATGCTCGAGGACGGTGAAGGATCTAGTCGTGCCGAGATACAATTTGTGGGACCAAAGGCAAAACTGAATAACTGGAAGGCCACTCCTCTCCCTGTCCGGAAGGAGTCTTGGTAGTTTGTCTTGGATTGTTTTTCTTTCGAAATTTTGTGTTGGGGGTTTGTCCCCAGAGTAAAATCCAGTTTGTTTTTAGTTCGTTTTTTATTTTGAGTTTGCAGTTTGTTTTCCCTTGTACCATTCTCCTTAATGAAAATTTGGTTCCCTTCGCGTCTAATTTTGTTTATTTTTCCTTCTTTTTTACTTTTCTGAACAGCCTTCTTTCAACTGATCTTAATGATATGGCGTGCTTAAAGATTAATCAACCCAGTCTAGAAAGTCAATCGGGTTTGGAAATAATAACGCATGAAATAAGAAGTGACGAGAGTGAGTCGGAGTACGGCGATGATGAAGCCGTGGAAGAAATCGGTGAAGAATTAAGTCACTTCGAGGAAAAACCCAAACCGAATTTAAATGATACTGAGGCCGTTAATCTAGGGAATGCGGATGACGTCAAAGAAACCCGGATAAGTGTCCATATTGAACCCAATCCGAGAGAAGAATTAATCGAAACACTCATGGAGTTTAAAGATATTTTCGCATGGTCATACGACGACATGCCAGGACTCAGCACTGATCTAGTGGTTCATAGATTACCCACCGATCCGGCATATCCTCCCGTCAAGCAAAAACTGCGGAAATTCAAGACGGAGATGAGTGTGAAGATTAAGGAGGAGGTAACCAAGCGGTTGCAGGCGAAAGTCATTCGTGTCACTCGATACCCCGAATGGTTGGCTAACGTAGTACCGGTGCCAAAGAAAGACGGAAAGATCGAGTATGCGTGGACTATCGCAATCTCAACAAGGCAAGTCCTAAGGATAATTTCCCACTTCCCAATATCCATATCCCGATTGATAATTGCGCCGGACGCGAAATTGGATCCTTTGTGGACCGTTATGCGGGATATCATCAGATTTTGATGGATGAAGAGGACGCGAAAAGACGGCTTTTATCACACCGTGGGGGACTTATTGCTACCGAGTGATGCCGTTTGGTTTGAAGAATGCGGGAGCAACATATATGAGGGCGATGACTACGGTATTCCATGACATTATACACAAGGAAATTGAAGTGTACGTAGATGATGTGATCGTGAAATCCAGACGTCAAGAAGACCATGTTGCTGACCTCGGGAAGTTCTTTCAAAGACTCCGAAGGTACGACATCAAGCTTAATCCGGCCAAATGCGCATTCGGAGTTCCATCGGGAAAGCTGCTAGGATTCATCGTCAGCCGACGGGGCATTGAGTTGGACCCATCCAAAATCAAGTCCATTCGGGAGTTACCCCCGCCGAAGAATAAAACAGAGGTAATGAGTCTGTTGGGAAGGTTGAATTACATCAGTAGGTTTATTGCCCAGCTTACGGCAACTCGTGAACCCATATTCCGCCTATTGAAGAAAGACGCCGCGATAGAATGGACGGCAGAATGTCAGGAAGCGTTTGACCGGATCAAAGGGTATCTGTCAAATCCACCCGTACTAGTTCCGCCTGAGCCAGGTAGACCCCTGATTCTTTATCTGACGGTCTTGGAGAATTCGTTTGGCTGCGTGCTGGGGCAGCATGATCTTACTGGCAGGAAGGAACGGGCCATTTACTACCTCAGTAAGAAATTTACAGTCCACGAGGTCAAGTACACTCATCTAGAAAAGACATGTTGCGCCCTGACTTGGGTAGCCCAAAAGCTGAAACACTATTTGTCTTCTTACACCACTTACCTCATTTCGCGTTTGGATCCGTTGAAGTATATTTTCCAGAAACCTATGCCTACGGGGAGGTTAGCAAAATGGCAAATATTACTTACGGAGTTCGACATCATATACGTGACAAGGACGGCTATGAAAGCTCAAGCCCTGGCCGATCACTTAGCTGAAAATCCTGTTGATGACGAATACGAACCCTTGAGGACGTATTTTCCAGACGAAGAGGTGTTGCAAATTGAGGGGTTAGAACTAACCAAGGATCCGGGGTGGAAGCTCTTCTTCGACGGAGCGGCGAACGCAAAAGGAGTCGGAGTAGGGGCTGTGCTCATATCTGAAACAGGACATCATTATCCTGTTACTGCTCAATTGCGTTTTCATTGCACCAATAATATGGCTGAGTACGAGGCATGTATCTTGGGGTTGCGATTAGCGTTGGACATGGATGTACAGGACGTCTTGGTCTTGGGGGACTCGGACCTTCTGGTACATCAGATTCAGGGGAGAATGGGAAACCAGAGATTTAAAGCTTATCCCATATCGTCAGTGTTTGCATGATTTGACCAAACGCTTTCGATCGGTAGAATTCAGGCACATCCCAAGGATGCATAATGAGGTTGCCGACGCGTTGGCTACTTTAGCATCAATGCTACATCACCCGGACAAGGTTCGTGTCGATCCATTACACATCCATGTCCGGAATCAACATGCTTATTGTAACGTGATAGAGGAAGAGGTGGATGGTGAGCCGTGGTTTCATGATGTCAAGGAATACCTCAGGTTAGGAGTATACCCAGAGCAAGCAACTGGAGATCAAAAGCGAGCTATTCGGCGGTTGGCGAACGGATTTTTCCTTAGTGGAGGGGTGCTGTACAAAAGAACCCCGGATTTGGGATTGTTGAGATGTATAGATGCAAGTCAAGCCACAACAGTGATGACAGATATACACTCGGGAGTTTGTGGACCACACATGAGCGGATACGTATTGGCAAAGAAGATTCTTCGAGCAGGATATTACTGGCTCACGATGGAGCGTGATTGTATAAGTTTCGTGCGAAGATGCCATCAGTGTCAGGATACACGGAGATTTGATTCATTCTCCGCCGACCGAATTGCATACAATGTCCGCACCATGGCCGTTTGTCGCATGGGGTATGGATGTTATTGGACCTATTGAGCCTGCAGCTTCCAACGGTCACAGGTTCATTCTGGTAACGATCGATTATTTTACCAAGTGGGTGGAGGCCAAAACATTCAAATCGGTGACCAAGAAGGCGGTGGTGGACTTCGTACACTCCCACATCATTTGTAGGTTTGGAATTCCAAATATAATCATTACAGATAACGGTGCAAATCTTAACAGTGGATTGATGAAAGAGGTACGTCAACAGTTCAAGATTACACACCGAAATTCCACACCGTATCGCCCGAAAGCAAATGGTGCGGTCGAGGCAGCAAACAAGAACATAAAGAAGATATTGAGGAAAATGGTAGAAGGATCTAGGCAATGGCATGAAAAGTTACCATTTGCGCTGTTGGGTTATCGCACTACCGTCCGGACTTCGGTAGGTGCAACTCCTTACTTGTTGGTATACGGGACCGAAGCAGTAATACCCGCAGAAGTTGAGATTCCATCCCTCCGAATCGTCGCTGAAGCTGGAGATTGATGACGACGAGTGGGTCAAAACCCGATTAGAGCAATTGAGCTTGATCGATGAAAAGAGATTGACGGCAGTATGTCACGGCCAATTGTATCAAAAGAGAATGGCGAGAGCATATAACAAGAAGGTACGTCCCAGGAGATTTGAAGTGGGACAGCATGTACTGAAGAGAGTTCTACCACATCAGGCCGAGGCAAAAGGCAAGTTCGCTCCAAATTGGCAGGGACCATTTGTGGTGACTAGAGTATTATCCAACGGCGCTCTATGTCTGACGGATGTTGAGGGAAGATGCACCGATATGGCTATCAATTCTGATGCAGTCAAGAGATATTATGTGTAATTCTTTAATGGATTTGTCAACGTTTGGTTTCGTTTGTGTGTATTTGGCATTTTTCGGAGAATGAAATGACAGAGGCAATTTTTCTACTACCCAAACACTTTAACCTTCGTTTCCCCATTTGAGCCTTAAATATTCTTTCATATACCCTCTTTCGGAATCATCAAGGAAGATGCGTAACAGAACAGAAAAGAAACAAAGAAGTAATACAAGAAAAAGTGAACTACGTTCGACCTGATTCCTCAAGAAGGATACGTAGGCGCCACACGGCTCGGTCATAATAAAATAAAAATCAAAAAATCCCCCAAGCAACAAAACCGGGGCAGAAGTCATTGTTTCGTTTGAAAGATAGTGTGGATTCCGAAAGTTGTAATAAGCTAACCGTTGAGGCTAAACCCCTTTCTTCAGCCTCACGCGCAGAAACCATATCAAGAACCAGAAAGACCTCTCGATCAGTATTTGAGAAGTGCCAAGTCATGTGAATGAAAGCCAAGAGTGACATCCCGACCCTCGATTGAATTCAGGATGCACAAGCCGAAAGGGGATAACGCTCTAGAGGGAATCTCAGGGGTGATACCCCGCCGCAGGGAAAGAAAGCATAAATGAGAGAGTCTTAACGGTGAAAACCCTCGCGGGCACCTTAAGGCGAAGGAAGTGGAGAGAAGTAAAACGAGAGAGTCTTACGGTGAAAACCTTTACGGGCACCTTAAGGCGACGGGAGATAGAGAGAAATGAGAGAATCTCATTAGTGAAAACCCTTTGAAGGGCACTGTGAGGTGACAGGACGAGATGGTTACAAGATGTCTGCATGAGACAGGGTTTGGACATCCATTTACCTCTAGCAGGACGCGGCATCAGAAAATGATCGATATGAATAGACTGGGTAGTTTAATCTCAAAGGCGCGGCATAACCATTGGATCAGGCACACATTCAGATAAGTTTTCCTATTTTTGAGTTCAGAAAAGTTTTTCTCTTCTTTTGTCATTTGCGGTCAGTATTCTTTTCTTTTCTTTCATTTTCGAAAATCGATTTTTCAAAGCTTACAACCAAGTCTCCCAAAGCAGTATATTGAAAGTGAATAGGCATGGAACGAGGCAATAAGACGGAAGTCGTTACGATAGTAAGATTGGGATGACAGGCTGAGTGGAAGGTTCGCAAGAATTATGGAGCATGATGGACACATGTGGCATGTCCGAAAGATGACTTCACGCAACAGATCACCGGCTAAAAAGAGTCGGATCAAACCAAAGAGTGGAATAAAAGGAAAGATGAGAGGTCGTTCGTGGAAAAAGCATCGTCCCAAGCAAGAGTCAACGTCGTCCTCAAAGTTCGAGAGAGGCCAAGCAGCTGAAAGAGAATGGCCCCAACAAGAGTGGCACGACCACTCACGGCATTTTGAAACTAACAATTTTTCTTTGATTTAAAGCAGGAAAAGAGGGTCCGACGGCAGAAAAGCATACCGTCCAGAAGTTTATCAAACTGGGGCAGAAAATTTTCTCCTGTTGCGAAAATTTTCTTGAAAGCAAAGACCCAGTGGATAAGGGTAGAAAGCAACACAAGATATGGTGATCTTTGAGCCTGGTATCATCCCCAGCAGTTATTGGAAAAAGAAAAAATGGCTTCGAGATTCCTCCAGCAGTATTACATGCCATAATTTGCTCGAGGAAGCAAAAGCGTGAGTCCCAGAGGAGGTATGGGAAGAAGGAAGAGAATAAGGGGCGAAGGAAACAAAGAATGCTTCCTCAGCAGCATCACCCCCAACAGGCGAGTAAACAGTTCCAAAAATACCCCCAGCAGCCAGAAGAAAAAGTAATACGACCCAGGGGAAGGTAGTTGAAGTCAGGGAGCCCGCCTGGAGAATGGAGTGGCGATTTTATTTTGAAGTAGTAGTTGAAGTCAGGGAGCCCGCCTGGAGAATGGAGTGGCGATTTTATTTTGAAGTAGTAGTTGAAGTCAGGGAGCCCGCCCGGAGAATGGAGTGGCGATTTTATTTTGAAGTAGTAGTTGAAGTCAGGGAGCCCGCCCGGAGAATGGAGTGGCGATTTTATTTTGAAGTAGTAGTTGAAGTCAGGAAGCCCGCCTGGAGAATGGAATGGCGATTTAATTTTGAAGTAGTAGTTGAAGTCAGGAAGCCCGCCTGGAGAATGGAGTGGCGATTTAATTTTGAAGTAGTAGTTGAAGTCGGAAGCCCGCCTGGAGAATGGAATGGCGATTTAATTTTGAAGTAGTAGTTGAAGTCAGGGAAGCCCGCCCGGAGAATGGAGTGGCGATTTAATTTTGAAGTAGTAGTTGAAGTCGGGGAGCCCGCCCGGAGAATGGAGTGGCGATTTAATTTTGAAGTAGTAGTTGAAGTCGGGAAGCCCGCCCGGAGAATGGAGTGGCGATTTAATTTTGAAGTAATAGTTGAAGTCAGGGAAGCCCGCCCGGAGAATGGAGTGGCGATTTAATTTTGAAGTAGTAGTTGAAGTCGGGAAGCCCGCCTGGAGAATGGAGTGGCGATTTAATTTTGAAGTAATAGTTGAAGTCAGGGAGCCCGCCCGGAGAATGGAGTGGCGATTTAATTTTGAAGTAGTAGTTGAAGTCGGGAAGCCCGCCTGGAGAATGGAGTGGCGATTTAATTTTGAAGTAGTAGTTGAAGTCAGGAAGCCCGCCTGGAGAATGGAGTGGCGATTTAATTTTGAAGTAGTAGTTGAAGTCGGAAGCCCGCCTGGAGAATGGAGTGGCGATTTTAATTTTGAAGTAGTAGTTGAAGTCAGGAAGCCCGCCTGGAGAATGGAGTGGCGATTTAATTTTGAAGTAGTAGTTGAAGTCGGGAAGCCCGCCTGGAGAATGGAGTGGCGATTTAATTTTGAAGTAGTAGTTGAAGTCAGGGAGCCCGCCTGGAGAATGGAGTGGCGATTTAATGTCGAAGTTGTAGTTGAAGTCAGGGAGCCCGCCTGGAGAATGGAGTGGCGATTTAATGTTGAAGTTGTAGTTGAAGTCAGGAAGCCCGCCTGGAGAATGGAGTGGCGATTTTAATTTTGAAGTAGTAGTTGAAGTCAGGAAGCCCGCCTGAAGAATGGAGTGGCGATTTTAATTTTGAAGTAGTAGTTGAAGTCAGGAAGCCCGCCTGGAGAATGGAGTGGCGATTTAATTTTGAAGTAGTAGTTGAAGTCGGGGAGCCCGCCTGGAGAATGGAGTGGCGATTTAATTTTGAAGTAGTAGTTGAAGTCAGGGAGCCCGCCTGGAGAATGGAGTGGCGATTTAATTTTGAAGTAATAAGTGAAGTCAGGGAGCCCGCCTGGAGAATGGAGTGGCGATTTTATTTCGAAGTAGTAGTTGAAGTCGGGGAGCCCGCCTGGAGAATGGAGTGGCGATCTATTTTAATTTGGTAGAGGAAAGCGGCAGAATGTAACAGAAATCTCCGGCATGAATCCAAATTCGTAAGAAGAGAAGAAGCATCGGAAGGAACGCCAAGTCAGACAGGATGGCAAGGAGCGCGACAAGATCAAGTTGAAAAGGATAGATAAGAACTTGTAGTACTGTAACTTAGTCTAGCTTCTTGTTTTTGTTGCTTAGTGCGGTGTAACAAGGAAATCAGCTAAGCAGTGGTAACAGCAGTAACAGCGGCAACAGCAGTAACAGCGAGATCGCAACAGTCATGGTAGTCCCAGCTACATTGACCTGATTTGAAGTCAGGGAGCCCGCCTGGAGAATGGAGTGGCGATTTAATTTTGAAATAGTAGTTGAAGTCAGGGAGCCCGCCTGGAGAATGGAGTGGCAATCTGTTTTAATTTGGTAGAAGAAAGCGGTAGAATGTAACAGAAATCTCCGGCATGAATCCAAGTTCATAAGAAGAGAAGAAACATCAGAAGGAACGCCAAGTCGGACAGGATGGCAAGGAGCGCGACAAGATCAAGTTAAAAAGGATAGATAAGAACTTGTAGCACTGTAACTTAGTCTAGCTTCTTGTTTTTCGTTGCCTAGTGCGGTGTAACAAGGAAATCAGCTAAGCGGTGGTAACAGCAGTAACAGCGGCAACAGCAGTAACAGCGAGATCGCAACAGTCATGGTAGTCCCAGCTACCAGAACTTCCCGAACTACATTGACCTGATTCCCTTTTAGCTAGGGATATGTAGGAGACCTTTGAAGCAAGGTTCGGTCAAAACTTTTCCAAAATGCTTCATACGGAGTGCTCGAATGGGCAAAAATCGCTTATATCCGCTCATTTATCTTTGCACGAAAACTCTGCGTGTTTACGCGCAAAGAGGGGCAGCTGTGAGCACGTGATTTTTGCCTTACCTGAGAAGTACTCCCAGAAAATTCAAAATAAAAATAGTTTCGTGTTGGGCATGATTTTTGGGATTTTGTGTTATTTTATCTTTTTGTGTGCATGTTTATTTATTTAAATTAATAAAATACAAAAAAAAATATATACATTAGGTTTTTCATTTTTAGTGTTTGATATCAAAATTATGTGATTTACATTTTTTAGGTGATATGTAATTATGTATGATAATTGTAGTGGAAAATGTAATTGTGTTACAAGTTAATATATACATAATATATATATATATATATATATATATATATATATATATATATATATATATACATATACATATATATATATATATATATATATATATATACATATATATGTAATATATCATGGAGTCTAATATTAAAGAGATAGAATTGGGCCACTTTATAATTAAACCCCAAGCCCAAAAGCCAAAATAATCCCAGCCCAGTCCCCCAACCCGGCGCCCAGCCACCCCGCCCGGTCCAATAAGTGTCAAAATAATCCCAGCCATCCATGAACTTTGATCCAACGGTCAAGATCAACTCACCCCTTTTAATATACCAAAAACAAAAAAGCCCCCCCCCCCAAACCCTTGCTCCCCCGCTTCAGTCGCACAAACGGACCCCTCGTGTATATCTCTCACCAAAACCCTAGCCGCCGGACCACACCTCGCCTGAAACCCGGCGGCAAGGCCTCGCCGGCCGTCCACAACCACGCCACACAACCGCCTCACCCCCTACTCTTCGAATCCATCTTCATTTTATCTCAAATCATTCCCAATCCTCTCGAATATTAGTTTAAAGAACCGGACAAGAACCCTAAAAATCCAAGTGCTAAAATTCGTCCGATTGGGTAAAGATTCGGAGTCTAATAGACCTTAATCGGAGTATTTTCGGTTGAAAATACTTCGATTAAGTTCTTTTCGACTTCAAAAGTCCAAGTTCGAGTTGAAGACGGGTCCGAGGTCCGTTCAAGTTTGGATATTCATCTTGCGCGGTATTTCTCCATTCTTATTTCATTTGTTAAGCTTGTGAATTTTTATCTTTGTGTTTTTCTTTTATTCTTCTGTTTTCATCTCCAATAAGACCCCTTTATTTGGTCGACCAACTTGTTTCTATTTGATTGTATGATAATAATTGTAATTGAGTGCGTATGCAATTCGATTATCAAAGTCGCACCATGTTCCTATATTAACCCGTGTTCTGCCGAGGCACTGTGGAGTCCGAAACACTGCTGAATCGAAATTTTATCCAGTCGACTGTGTGTTATCGATTCTAGGTGTTATAATCGATTAAACGAATATCGTCGAATAGTTATAAATGTTGTTTAGAGCAGTAGGACATTAGTGTTAATACCGATCAATTCCATGTTTGAACTTCTGTCGAATGGAAGATTGAATTGTAATGTTTCGAATTAGGAATTCGAATTGGTTATAGCTGATTGGTATCGATGCTGGATTCTGAGTTAATGAGGGTGTTTGGATATAGTGTGTGATTGATGTAGGTTTGAATGGTGTAATTGAAAGGGGTAAGGCATCAAGACTGCTGGTGGAACCTGCTGTACAGCAGAGTGCACCACCAGCTGTCTCTTGTTATTAATTAACTAAAGCCCATGCTTAAGCACAACTTAGTGGCTGAAACAGAGGCATTAAGACTGACAGAGCATGGTCTGGCAGAGATAGGAGTGGGCAGGGTAATAGTTAATTAGTGGCAGGTATTCTGGAGGGGTTTTTAGCTATAAATGTAGCATCAAACTGAAACTATGAGGAGGAGCTAGAGAGCAAGGGAGTCATAGCGAGGATATTGGAGAATACTTGAGAGTAACTAGAGAGAAGAAAGACAGTAATAGCTAGAGAGGAAAAGATAGGCAGCAAGCAGAGATTTTCCATACACACATAAAAGATACAAATAGAAAAGCTACTGTTTCATTGGTTTTTGGGTTACTGTTTCGTGTGTTTTGGTTCAGTGGTCGAGCTGTTAGTCCTTTGTTGTTGTTGTTCTTGTGTTGGTGTGCTGAGATTGATTGTGTGCTATTGGCTGAGCTGGGAAGTGTCGAGCACTGTTTTGGGATTTGTTTGGTCGTTTGTGTTGCTGGTGGGTCATTAGTGTTGCTGCCTGGTTGTTTTGTTGCTGCTGTTAGTCTGTTGTTGTCTGTTGCTGGGCTACTTGGCTGTAACTGCCATTGTATTGCTGGTCCAGTGTTGTGGCTGGTGTGTCTATTGTTTGCTGTGGGTCTGTTTGATTGTTGCTGCTGTGTGGTGTTGTTGCTGGCTGAATCATTGGATACTGTTTCAGTGATTGGTAAAGTTCGATCACTGTTGGTTGTTTGTGGTTGCTGTTAGTCTGTTTGATTGCTGCCACTGTTTGTTGTTGCTGGTTGGTATATTGAGTTGTTGTTGGTTTACTGGGGTTGTTGCTGGTCTACTGTTGTTACTCCTGTTACTGTTGCTGCATTGCCACTGCTCACTCATCTTTGTTCTTCCGCGTTCCAGGTACACATCTCTGTTGTTGTAATTCCTTGGTTCGAAAAGAATGAAGCCTGAAGCTTATGTTTGAAGTCTGTTGAATCATGTAGTCGTCCAAAGTCTTATGTTTGATTACGTTCTGTTATTATCTAATTAAGTTTGTAATGCTAGTTTTGGTTATGGAAAAGTGTAGCTAGACCAAAGATACATTATCATTAGATATGCACGTAAACCTGAATTAGTCTGTCGTATCTCTGTTCAATCTTCTCTACTCATGTGTGTAATCTCCAAATCTATTAACATTAGATCTCATGTTAAAAGCAAGATTAGCTAGGGAGTTATTACTCAACTGAATGACGTAATTAGATTAAAGGAGTCGGGGGTGCATTTCATGTGACCCGACCCCAATTTCGGGCAAGAACAAATAAAGCGTGTCAGGAACCACAGGCGCATTTCATGTGGTGTGGTTTGTAGCAAGTTTTAAATAATTTGGAACCAACTCCTAAGTAAAATACAGTGGGATGTAGTTCGCTTTAGATTTGAATCAAAGGTGCGCCTCGCCCAATAGTTACACTAATCGCACGACCTTCATAAATGTACATATAAAATACTTAGATTTTGAGATGCGTCGCTTCTTAACGAATATCACGCCCTTCTCAACAGTGTAAATAAGTAGTCGATCCGGGCGCATATTTTAGTTCTATCTTCTTAAGTACGGGTGTGCATTTCATGCGACCCGAATCCAAACCCCGAAAGGTTGAATAAGAATATGTCGAGGTGCATTTCATGTGACGTGATTCGAAAGCATATTTTTAAG